>OX463851.1:5824365-5895266 GCA_949825065.1 Odontocerum albicorne
ATATATATATATATATATATATATATATATATATATATATATATATATATATATATATATATATATATATATATATTAAATATTTTTGCCCAAGAAAAAATTTACTTCGTCATATAAGTGAAAGTTGGTTTACGCAAAATTCTTGCTATATCAAATACTGGGTTCGATACCAATGACCGGAAATGTAACATGACAATGCGAGAGTGATAAGGCCAAATACCACATACTAAATCTCTTATGCAATATTTGAAAAAAAAAAAATATATATAAATAAATAAATAATGATAATAATTATAATATAATAATAAATAATTAAAAACTAGATACATATGCGGTGATAGAAGTAAGATACTGATATTCCAAATTCTTTTAAATATAAATATGAATTAAATACGAGCGAAATCGTTAAATGGAATGCATTACCTAAAGATCTGACCCTCCGTTTTTTTTGGTCTCTCAAATGCGACATATTTCTATTTTTTTTGGCTGTCTCGTACACAAGCCACTTAGAAGAAAAAACGTTAAACTTAAAATGTTCTAAACAGAACTATAAAAATGTACCGCTTCTGCGATATAAGAGGAACAGTATTCCACATTATCTCGGGCATGGCACACCACAAACGAAAATGTTATACTAAAAATGTGATATAGTGGTTTCTATTAATTAATCTAAATAATTACCTCGAGTTATTATATAGTGAAACGTGTTAGAATCTGAATCCGGAAGGAGAGACGAACAGAAGAAAGCTTCAATCAAACAATGTGAGTCTTTTAAAATTATCTATAATTGAACTAATATACTAATAAAACTAACTAATAAAAAATTGTGATTATTTAGTCAATGAAAATCTCCGTACATAGTTAAAATACCGACATAATAAACATGTATGTTTAAATATTTTTGCCCAAGAAAAAATTTACTTCGTCATATAAGTGAAAGTTGGTTTACGCAAAATTCTTGCTATATCAAATACTGGGTTCGATACCAATGACCGGAAATGTAACATGACAATGCGAGAGTGATAAGGCCAAATACCACATACTAAATCTCTTATGCAATATTTGAAAAAAAAAAAATATATATAAATAAATAAATAATGATAATAATTATAATATAATAATAAATAATTAAAAACTAGATACATATGCGGTGATAGAAGTAAGATACTGATATTCCAAATTCTTTTAAATATAAATATGAATTAAATACGAGCGAAATCGTTAAATGGAATGCATTACCTAAAGATCTGACCCTCCGTTCTTTTTGGTCTCTCAAATGCGACATATTTCTATTTTTTTTGGCTGTCTCGTACACAAGCCACTTAGAAGAAAAAACGTTAAACTTAAAATGTTCTAAACAGAACTATAAAAATGTACCGCTTCTGCGATATAAGAGGAACAGTATTCCACATTATCTCGGGCATGGCACACCACAAACGAAAATGTTATACTAAAAATGTGATATAGTGGTTTCTATTAATTAATTTAAATAATTACCTCGAGTTATTATATAGTGAAACGTGTTAGAATCTGAATCCGGAAGGAGAGACGAACAGAAGAAAGCTTCAATCAAACAATGTGAGTCTTTTAAAATTATCTATAATTGAACTAATATACTAATAAAACTAACTAATAAAAAAATTGTGATTATTTAGTCAATGAAAATCTCCGTACATAGTTAAAATACCGACATAATAAACATGTATGTTTAAATATTTTTGCCCAAGAAAAAATTTACTTCGTCATATAAGTGAAAGTTGGTTTACGCAAAATTCTTGCTATATCAAATACTGGGTTCGATACCAATGACCGGAAATGTAACATGACAATGCGAGAGTGATAAGGCCAAATACCACATACTAAATCTCTTATGCAATATTTGAAAAAAAAAAAATATATATAAATAAATAAATAATGATAATAATTATAATATAATAATAAATAATTAAAAACTAGATACATATGCGGTGATAGAAGTAAGATACTGATATTCCAAATTCTTTTAAATATAAATATGAATTAAATACGAGCGAAATCGTTAAATGGAATGCATTACCTAAAGATCTGACCCTCCGTTTTTTTTGGTCTCTCAAATGCGACATATTTCTATTTTTTTTGGCTGTCTCGTACACAAGCCACTTAGAAGAAAAAACGTTAAACTTAAAATGTTCTAAACAGAACTATAAAAATGTACCGCTTCTGCGATATAAGAGGAACAGTATTCCACATTATCTCGGGCATGGCACACCACAAACGAAAATGTTATACTAAAAATGTGATATAGTGGTTTCTATTAATTAATTTAAATAATTACCTCGAGTTATTATATAGTGAAACGTGTTAGAATCTGAATCCGGAAGGAGAGACGAACAGAAGAAAGCTTCAATCAAACAATGTGAGTCTTTTAAAATTATCTATAATTGAACTAATATACTAATAAAACTAACTAATAAAAAATTGTGATTATTTAGTCAATGAAAATCTCCGTACATAGTTAAAATACCGACATAATAAACATGTATGTTTAAATATTTTTGCCCAAGAAAAAATTTACTTCGTCATATAAGTGAAAGTTGGTTTACGCAAAATTCTTGCTATATCAAATACTGGGTTCGATACCAATGACCGGAAATGTAACATGACAATGCGAGAGTGATAAGGCCAAATACCACATACTAAATCTCTTATGCAATATTTGAAAAAAAAAAATATATATAAATAAATAAATAATGATAATAATTATAATATAATAATAAATAATTAAAAACTAGATACATATGCGGTGATAGAAGTAAGATACTGATATTCCAAATTCTTTTAAATATAAATATGAATTAAATACGAGCGAAATCGTTAAATGGAATGCATTACCTAAAGATCTGACCCTCCGTTTTTTTTTGGTCTCTCAAATGCGACATATTTCTATTTTTTTTGGCTGTCTCGTACACAAGCCACTTAGAAGAAAAAACGTTAAACTTAAAATGTTCTAAACAGAACTATAAAAATGTACCGCTTCTGCGATATAAGAGGAACAGTATTCCACATTATCTCGGGCATGGCACACCACAAACGAAAATGTTATACTAAAAATGTGATATAGTGGTTTCTATTAATTAATTTAAATAATTACCTCGAGTTATTATATAGTGAAACGTGTTAGAATCTGAATCCGGAAGGAGAGACGAACAGAAGAAAGCTTCAATCAAACAATGTGAGTCTTTTAAAATTATCTATAATTGAACTAATATACTAATAAAACTAACTAATAAAAAAATTGTGATTATTTAGTCAATGAAAATCTCCGTACATAGTTAAAATACCGACATAATAAACATGTATGTTTAAATATTTTTGCCCAAGAAAAAATTTACTTCGTCATATAAGTGAAAGTTGGTTTACGCAAAATTCTTGCTATATCAAATACTGGGTTCGATACCAATGACCGGAAATGTAACATGACAATGCGAGAGTGATAAGGCCAAATACCACATACTAAATCTCTTATGCAATATTTGAAAAAAAAAAAAAAAAAAAAAAAAAAAAAACGTATCCCAACCCCCTCCATTCTAAAATGCGTACGTTACCAAAGGGCAACCTTTGGAAACACATACCTTTGGCTGTACATCACTCTGTCTCTTTTCAACTACTACGTTTAGTGTACCTGCGGCAAACCCTGAAACTACTCCGAGTGACCCCCTCGAAATAAACGAAATAAACTGTTAGCGAACTTGCCTTCTCGTCTACCTTTCAAAAGGAGCGGAAAGTCGGCCATATATGTGTACTAACCCAATTCATTTCTAGACCTCCTTTACTTTGCCAAGTGTGAGAGGTGTCAAAGCACTTTCTTTTTGCTAGACAAATCACACTAGGCGAAACAAACAATATGACTGTCTTTATACAAAATCAGGCCTCACCCCCATTCTCCGTATTGACCACGCCATCTGTGTCAGGGGGAAATAATGCGCGGAGGGGATTCTATCCCATACCAAATAATACAGTCAACCCACTACATTCATGCAAACTGTCTGTAGCCACCTTCAACTGCAGATCGCTTAGAGGAGAAGATCGACTACTTACACTGGAAGAAGAACTCACAAAGATCAAATGGGACGTTGTGGGACTAAGTGAAGTAAGAAGACCTGGAGAAGAACTCATCGAGAGACCAAACGGAAATATCCTATATTACTCAGGAACTAAATCAGGTAAACTTAGTGGGGTAGGGTTTATGGTAAGTAAAAAACTAAAAACGAATATTGTCGGGTTTACAGCAGCATCAGACAGAATGGCAATGCTGACAATTAAAATTAATAAAAGATACAACCTTCAAATTATTCAAGTCTACGCACCCACAACAAGCCACAATGACGACGAAATCGAAAAATTCTACGATGACCTTAGGAGCCTTAATGAAAAGAAGAAAAACCACTTTAAAATTATCATGGGAGACTTTAACGCAAAAATTGGACAAACCAGAAATGACGAAGAATGCACGGGTAATTTCGGCTACGGGGAAAGAAACGAAAGAGGAAACCGAATGATAGAATTTTCGCAAGCGGAAAAAATGTACATATCAAATACGCTCTTTAAAAAGAGATCACAAAGAAGGTGGACGTGGAGAGGACCAAATGGCACATTAAACGAAATAGACTACATACTGGTGAATAACAAAAGAATGATTGAAGACTGTAAGGTGATTAACAGATTCAACACGGGAAGTGACCACAGACTTGTACAGTCCACCATCAAAATAAACACAAAAATGGAGAAATATAAACTTATTAAAAGCCATAAGGCAAAAATCAACATTGAAGCACTGCTCTCAAATAAAAGAGAAGAGTTCCGCTACCAAACAAAATGCAAACTCCAATCTCATACGAGAGAAGGAAACCGAGAAAATATAGAATTATGGAGTGAAACTATAATGGATGAAATAAAAGAAATCGCATTAAATGTGGGGGGGAAACCCCAAAAACCCAGAGACTCAAAAATTTCAGACGACACAAAACAACTCATGACAAAAAGAAGGGACTTCAAAAAAGACGACAGTATACGACAATCAATCGAATATACCGAACTGTGCAAAACCGTAAGGAAAAAGGTAAAAGAAGATATAAGGAAATATAACTTAAACCTAATACAAAAGACAATAGAGCAGAACCGTAGCTACAAAAGAACCTCCCAAATGCTAAGTGACGGAAACAAACAAATAACGGCCCTGCTCAAAAAGGATAACAGCAAAACCGAAAATCGGGAAGAAATCATAAAGCGAGTCCACGAATTCTACTCAGAACTATTTCAAGACATTGAAAACACGAGAGATAGACCGAACAACCAAACAAATGATCAGGTTCCTGATGTTCTTATTAGAGAAGTTGAAAAAACCATAAATAGTATGAAAAACGGAAAATCGGCAGGAGATGACGGCATAACAATAGAAATTCTTAAGGCAGCAGGAGATGAAATATATCCCATCTTAGCAAAAATAATGACACACTGCATTAACAACGGGAAAATTCCCACAAAATGGAACACAGCAAAAGTGATTCTCCTTCATAAGAAAGGAGACAAAAACGACTTAAAGAACTATAGACCCATCAGTCTCATGCCAATCATTTACAAAGTATTTACAAAAATAATAACAACTAGAATACAAAAACAGCTAGACGATATGCAACCAAGAGAACAAGCTGGATTTAGAAGTGGATATAGTACAATGGACCATATACACACAATGAGGCAAGTAATAGCAACATCGAATGAATATCGAAGACCCCTAAGCATGTGCTTCATAGACTTTGAAAAAGCATTCGACTCTGTAAAACACGAATACATATTTGAAGCACTCAGGAAACAAGGAATACAACCGGCTTATATAAGAATAATACAAAATATCTACCTAGAAGCAAAAGCAGTGGTGCATCTTCCAGAAAAAACGGAGGAAATAACAATTACAAAGGGAGTAAGACAAGGAGACGCGATGTCACCCAAACTCTTTACAGCTATACTAGAAGAAATATTTAAAACCTTAAACTGGGAAGGTATGGGCATAAAGATCGATGGCGAATATCTCTCTAACCTGAGATTCGCAGATGATATCACACTACTAAGCGAAACAAGAGAAGAACTGGAGAAAATGATTCAAGAGCTTAACTTAGCCAGCAATCGAGTGGGCTTAAAAATGAACCTCGCTAAAACCAAAGTAATGTTCAACCAATATACACGTGCATCAACGAGACAAATTAAGATTGGCGACATAGCCTTAGAAGAAGTCCCCCACTATATATATTTAGGACAACAAATATCAGCAGACGGGAATATGATCAATGAAATTAACAGAAGAATAAAAATGGGCTGGAGCGCATTTGGAAGGAATAACAGAGTTTTCAGAGAAAATCTCCCGTTATGTCTAAAAAGCAAAGTCTTCGATCAATGCATCCTCCCGGTACTCACATACGGCTGTGAAACGTGGACCCTTAACTCAAAAATAATACAGCGCCTCGTCACTACACAAAGAAGCATGGAAAGAAGTATGCTGGGGATAACAAAAAGAGATAGAAAGACAATTACGTGGATAAGAAGCCAAACGAAGGTCACAGACATAATGGAAAGAATACTCAAAAGTCAATGGGAATGGGCAGGACACGTGGTGAGAAGGGAAGACAATAGATGGACTAAAAAGAGCACAGATTGGATACCACGAGAAACAATCAGACCGAGGAGAAGACCTCAAAACAGATGGGACAGACCCTTCGTAAAATTCGCAGGCGTGACCTGGCAAAGAGAGGCGAGAGACCGCAAGATATGGAAGTCTTTGAAAGGCGCCTTTACCCAGCAGCGATCAAATCAAGACACAGAAGAACAATAAAGATTAAAACCAAACAAAACGACCAACAAGTAAATCTAAACCTGAACCCGACGTATTCACAAACTTTTATGCTAATTCATTCGAAAATAAATTACTACTTTAAAATAATATCTATGCTCTCAACTACTGAGGCTACTAATGTATGTACTAATAATTCCTTCTTTCCAGCATTTTAATACCACACCAAGTGTACCAATATGGTTAAAATCGAAGCATGTCATGCTGAGACAAAATCACTAGGTGTCCTCCAAAGCTGTACGGCAGACAGAAAACGGAGGTAGCCACTACCCTTATATGACAAAACCTGTCGGGTTTCACTAAGACAACCGGTGAACAGATGTGAAGTCCAAAAGTTAAGTCATAGGGGTGCCCTCACTCAGCAATGGGTAGAAAAAGGGCAGATAAAGATAAAGATAAAGATATATATATATATATATATATATATATATATATATATATATATATATATATATATATATATATATATATATATATATATATATATATATATATATATATATATATATATATATATATATATATATATATATATATATATATATATATATATATATATATATATATATATATATATATATATATATATATATATATATATATATATATATATATATATATATATATATATATATATATATATATATATATATATATATATATATATATATATATATATATATATATATATATATATATATATATATATATATATATATATATATATATATATATATATATATATATATATATATATATATATATATATATATATATATATATATATATATATATATATATATATATATATATATATATATATATATATATATATATATATATATATATATATATATATATATATATATATATATATATATATATATATATATATATATATATATATATATATATATATATATATATATATATATATATATATATATATATATATATATATATATATATATATATATATATATATGACATTTTTTAAACTGTATACCTGTATGTAAGCTTTATTAAACAAATAAATACACTTAAATTAATGGAATGACAAATTTCATTAAGATATAACAATCAAGTTTATTTTTTCTCAGAATTTTTTTCTTCTAAGTTAAATATTTTAAAATGTTAAAATTTGAAGTATGAGTTAACCAATTGGAATATTTAAACATACTAAAATATATAAGTTAAACATTAATTGGTAGTGTAATGTCAAAATTAATAAATGAAAAATAAATAGAAGGAAACGAGTTACTTGCTTGAAAATGATTTAGTCAACTTACCCGACGTTTTTAATAAAATAGATTTTATTCAAATAATTAATTGGCTGGTGAGTTTATTTTCTAGGAAAAACGTGAATTATCGGAACTGTACTAAACTGTTTAAAAAATACTTCGTGTTGATATTATCTGATCATCTTGTTTTCCTAAGCTTCACCAAAGATTATCAAAATCCAATAAAACCTTTAACATCCCCTTTCTCCACAGCCATATAAAGTGACCAACGGAGTCAAATGGAGAGAATGTGTAGTTTCCATTTGCTCTATTCTCGGAAAGTTTTCTTTTCTTTTTGAAAATAATAAATGGTCGATTGAAGACATGGTAAAACGAGCGATTTCTGATTTTATTATTCTATGTAACTTTTAGCTTTCATGATCTACAGCTCTTGGCTGAGTAATTTTTTTTTTGAACTTAAATTATTTTAATAATTACGTTATATAAAACGCCTTTTATAATCCCAACATCTTAGTAATCTTTTTTGTTGTTGGTCGTTCTTTCAATTTTGAGGATTGCGATCACCATGAATATCAATAATACTCTTCATGCACACCTTTCAGTTTTGAGGATTGCGATCACCATGAATATCAATAATACTCTTCATGCACACCTTTCAATTTTGAGGATTGCGATCACCATGAATATCAATAATACTCTTCATGCACACCTTTTAGTTTTGAGGATTGCGATCACCATGAGTATCAATAATACTCTTCATGCACACCTTTTAGTTTTGAGGATTGCGATCACCATGAATATGAATAATACTCTTCATGCACACCTTTCAGTTTTGAGGATTGCGATCACCATGAATATCAATAATACTCTTCATGCACACCTTTTAGTTTTGAGGATTGCGATCACCATGAATATCAATAATACTCTTCATGCACACCTTTTAGTTTTGAACACAAAATAACTAGATTTAATACAACCTATATTTTTGAATGATTTTAGAGTGGAAAATTATTTTTTGTAGGCCAAAGATAACTAGTATTTTAAAACATTTTAAGAAAGAATTTTAGGATAGAAAATATTCCATCAGGAACGTCAATTCGAAAAGACGATGTAATAATAATATTTTTGCAGGTTGTGCAAGGAACCGCCGTGGCGTAATTTACTACATTTTCCTCAGTCAAAATATACTCGTAATTGTGCGATCGTACTTCACATGCAGATTATTATATTTTTTTCTGAGTATTTTCGAAGTTT
The DNA here is from genome assembly GCA_949825065.1 of Odontocerum albicorne. Taxonomy (NCBI): domain Eukaryota; kingdom Metazoa; phylum Arthropoda; class Insecta; order Trichoptera; family Odontoceridae; genus Odontocerum; species Odontocerum albicorne. The sequence continues at coordinate 5,833,744 of OX463851.1, forward strand.
TTTATTCTCTTTTGCAACTGATGATTCCGACACGTATCGTCCCATGATGAGAAAATGGTCACCTCCCAATTGTGAAGATTCATTAAAAAAAATGAGTCCACGACCATGATAAGCCAGACATGAACTTAATGGGCAAGAGACAGGTAAACGTACGTAACAAAACAAGAGATATATAGAATACTTTCATAACGAAGTCCTGATGCTTTTTTACCTGGTCACTCCATCGGTTAGGTACTCAGCCTCTATTACTTTTGCCATTCACACTTCCTGTCAGAATTGACCGCTCAAAATAATCATACTCCTACCGCGCTATGTGTTCAGAGTATTGTAGGATTCTTCCTTCACTCAACACAGAGATATATGTAAATAATCATACTCCTACCGCGCTATGTGTTCAGAGTATTATAGGATTCTTCTTTCACTCAACACAGAGATATATGTAAATAATCATACTCCTACCGCGCTATGTGTTCAGAGTATTGTAGGATTCTTCCTTCACTCAACACAGAGATATATGTAAATAATCATACTCCTACCGCGCTATATGTTCAGAGTATTGTAGGATTCTTCCTTCACTGAACACAGAGATATATGTAAAAATTTCGTTGCTTTTTCTTCGTGTTAAAGTGTACCTGTATTGTTTTTGTTTTCGTTCCTGTCATAGAATTTATACCAATTTTCACATTTTTCCGAAGAGTGTTAACCATGCACTGCTATGTTAGGGTATATACATTTTAAACTATTCTACATTACCAATTTAGTGTCTTACATATGTTGCGATATCTCCTACTCCATATAATTCTTTGATGCGCAAGATCCTCACATTATCTCAGGGAGCATTGCCAAAACTGACTATGATCTGATTTATAATCCATTTTTTGGTGTTTGTGGTATCTGCTCGTACAATCTCCTAATACCTTTCTTTTTATCACTTCTGTAGCTTTTAATTTCAATTTAATAATTAAATAAGAAACGTGTGTCAATTTTTTTATATTATTTTTTGAAAACAAGTCAAGGTCTGAAAGGGTGAACTGTTTTATTTCACTAACGCGAATTGGAAATAGGAGAAAAATGTTGCAGGAAATCAGCTGAACTAATGTGACATAATATTGAAGGATACGGCAGAGACAGGGGATGGGTTAGACGGTATCTTGACATTTAAATTGTTCTGAGAAATACGCGTTTGAACTCCATTTTTATTTGCTGGCTTTTTTTAGTACTCTGATACGAATTTAATTATAGATTTCTTTAGATGAAATATATTTGCGGAAAATCCATGTCTTTGTAATGAAATAATACACTTTGATATAATGACGGTCGATCTAGTAAATAAAAAAATCTTATGGAATCGCTCTTTTTTAGAGGAATAAAAATTAAACAATAAACGTTGCTTGTTTTCTAAACACACCCTCTGTTCTCCTCAGATAATAAAGACTAACTTTATTTGTGAAGAGTTAGAAGTTACTGTACAAATGTTTATGGACTTGCGGGAAATAGAATTAAATAAAGTGAAGAGGAACTACAAGAGGCCTTAACAACTATGGAAAGCATTCTTCAAAATAACTAAAGTATGAAGATAAATAAAGACAAAACAAAGCTGCTGACTGTAGGCCGAGCGCAACACCAGAAGAGAATAGTGATGTCGGGTAAACCACTAAAGAACACCAAGGAATTTGTCTACCTCGGGAGCAAAATAACATGGGACGGTCGGTCTAAGAGCGAGGTCGACAGCCGTATACATCAGGCTAGACTTGCATTTAATAAAAGGTCGAAAATAATAGAATCAAATGATATAGACCTAAAACTGAGAATACTCCTCATCAATACCTATGTATGGAGTATCTTGATGTACGGCTGCGAGACATGGTGCCTATCCGAAAGAGATAGACGAAGACTAGAGGCTTTTGAGATGTGGTCCTATAGAAGACTATTAGGAATTTCTTGGAGAGACCCCATCACAAATGAAGAGGTTCTCCAACGAATCGAAGGAGGAAGGCACCTGCTCAGGATCCTGTCCGAAAGGCGTGCGAGATGGATCGGTCATATAATACGACAAGAGGGCCTCTTGCATGCCATAATGGAGGGTATGACCGAGGGGACAAACTCTAGGGGACGCCCACGCCGAGAGCACCTGGAGGACCTGTTGGTGGACGTGCGCTGCTCAACATATACAGATTTAAAAAGAGCCGCACAGGACAGGGGGGAATGAAGGAGAAGAGTTGAAATTGCTGCAAACCAGTCTTAGGACTGCAACCACGGAGAGAGAAAGTGAAGAGGATAAATTTAAGTGTTCGTTAGTCAAATTTAATTTATTTTATTTTTCTTCCATAAATTAAGGATTTACACAAAGTAATGCCTGAATTATTTAAACAAATTATTAATTTTAAAATACAAGGAAATGGAATGTTTTCAAAATTGTGGATTTTTTTAATCTTATACTTACAACCCTGTTTTAAATTGTTCTCAATCGCCATTATTATTTGGCCTGTCACCTGTTTATATTTCCTCGATAATAATAAACATGTCAATGTTTTTAATTATAAAATCTCTTCTTAGTCATTGAAGGGATCGTGATCACAATTATTGTCAAATATCCTTCTTCAGCACCATTATTCAAACAAACGAGTCGTTTTTTAAAACAAGGAATTAAAATATTTTGAAAATTGTGACTTTTTTAAGCTTAAATTTTCAACCCTCTTGTTCCCAAGTGTTCTTAATCGTCGTTAATGTTTGACCTGTCATCTGTTCATATTTTCTTAATAATAATTATTTTATCAATGTTTTTAATAATTGTATTCTAATTGAATTTTTTTCTCCACGGCTGTCAAATATCTTTCTCCAGCACAAGCGATCTCTTGAAAAAAGATCCTCATTTCTTTTTTCACAAGACACTATATCAGATGGTTGCTCGGACTTTGCTCTCTTAATCATTTACATTTAATTCTAGCACTGACTACAGTCAGTCCCACGTGCTACGTGTCTCAATCCTGAGCTCTTTTCACAAGACACTATATCAGATGGTTGCTCGGACTTTGCTCTCTTAATCATTTACATTTACTTCTAGCACTGACTACAGTCAGTCCCACGTGCTACGTGTCTCAATCCTGAGCTCTTTTCACAAGACACTATATCAGATGGTTGCTCGGACTTTGCTCTCTTAATCATTTACATTTACTTCTAGCACTGACTACAGTCAGTCCCACGTGCTACGTGTCTCAATCCTGAGCTCTTTTCACAAGACACTATATCAGATGGTTGCTCGGAATTTGCTCTCTTAGTCATTTATATTTACTTCTAGCACTGACCACACGATATCAGATGGTTGCTCGGACTTTGCTCTCTTAGTTATTTACATTTACTTCTAGCACTGGCCACACTATATCAGATGGTTGCTCGGACTTTGCTATCTTAGTCATTTACATTTACTTCTAGCACTTACCACACTATATCAGATGGTTGCTCGGACTTTGCTCTCTTAGTTATTTACATTTACTTCTAGCACTGACCACACTATATCAGATGGTTGCTCGGACTTTGCTCTCTTAGTCATTTACATTTACTTCTAGCACTGACTACAGCCAGTCCCACGTCTCAATCCTGAGTTCTTTAATAATCCATCGATTGGTTACCGATTTGTCCAAATCCTCGCTCTTTCACGTTTCTGCATAGTGCGTAGATCTGGACATACATGGCACGTATTGTAATATACTAAAAATGTATACGTATGAGATGTTACTTGTGCGTTCCGTTGGCTACCATAATTATTAAAGCCATATTTACTAAAAAAATTGAAGAATGTAGTGATTAGAAATGATTGTTAACTTAAGGCTGTTGTGTTTTTAATATGAAGAATGTTGTATTCTTCAGTTGAGATGGTTGGGGCACATGGTATGTATGAGTGAAGAAACTGAGTGAGTTTAAAGTGAGGTAGAGGAAGATGGTTGGATCAAGTGAATGGTATTTTTTAAAAGTATGGTTGGATCAATTGAATGATATTTTGTAAGAATGAAATGTAAAAAGTCAGATAAATCGTAAGACTTGTGTAAGAAGGTGTATGGATATAGAAGAAGGAAAAGATTTGGGAAAATCCGACACTTTTGCTTGTGAGATGTGTGATAATGTGTTCGAGTTCAAGTTAAAAAATGCAACTTTCTATATTTATAAAATTCTTTAAAATCTATATAAAAAACTACTAAACTTTACATTTTCATTGATATGTTTCCTTGTTTGTATTATATTCACTGCACTGTGCATATTTTAAAAACTTCCTAACAAGTATCTTATAGCTCCACTAATGATGTTGGTAGAATAAGAAGTAAGCTTGTGTTATCTTCTAACAAGTATCTTATAGCTTCACTAACGATGTTGGTAGAATAAGAAGTAAGCTTATGTTATCTTCTAACAAGTATCTTATAGCTCCACTAAGATGTTGGTAGAATAAGAAGTAAGCTTATGTTATCTTCTAACAAGTATCTTATAGCTCCACTAACGATGTTGGTAGAATAAGAAGTAAGCTTATGTTATCTTCTAACAAGTATCTTATAGCTCCACTAACGATGTTGGTAGAATAAGAAGTAAGCTTATGTTATCTTCTAACATTATAAGTTCAAGTCTTGGACAGTTTAATTTACGCTTTTTTATAACGTTGATTCTAAAAGACCGAAGTTCTCGTTCATTTTTTCCTCGTTTCCGACAAAACCGTTTAATAATATGCCATAAAAATCCTTTCGAAATTAACTCCACGGGTCTTGAAGGGGTCATTTATCAAAAAGTGACGGAACAAATTACGGCGTCACAGGTCAAAGTGCCGTTGAATAAATCTTTTCACGAAACGACCGACGTTCGTTGAACTCGAAATTGTTTTGGCGACCCGTAAAGATTGCAAACAGGATTAAAAAATAATTCCATTCTTCTTCGCACGTTGCGAGCAATGAATAATTTCTATGATAATTTCATTTTCATCGGAACCCGTGTCCTTGATCGAATTGTCACCGAGGGGATGGTTTTTTTTGTGTGTGGGGGGGAAGGGGGGTGTAAAGTAGCGAAAAATATGAAAACAAATAATTCGAACTTAATATAAATTCTAAGCTACAAAAAAATAGCAAATCTTAAATAAATAAAACTAAAGTAGACTTCATAACAGTGTTCTTACACGTGGTACTGTAATGAAGTGATGGTTTTATCATATTTCACTTTTATTGTATATAATTCAGCCTGGTGATGCTTATTGCCATATTGCAACATTTTTTGAAAAATGTTTAACTATCTTTCAGTTCAAACTGGCTATTGAGGGGAATTGAAGACAGCTAAACGTAAGGTCTTTAAATATGGATTCTTACTTCAGTTTATTATTTTTGCGAGTTTATTACTTTGTCAAGTGCGTGGTAGTGCGGTAACTCATTGAACTTCGGTGCGGAAGGTCGCCGGTTCGAACCCCACTCTGTGCAGAATGACACAAACATTTTTTTCCGTCTAGTATTCGGGGGTATAGGGATACTTATGACTTCGGTCACATTTTTTTTTATTTGTGAACACTTAATTGTAAAAACAATCTGGTGCGCTTATTTCCAAGCGGCAATCTCTTCCAACCCACCAGAAATAGGACGAGAGGCAATAAGAAGTAGGAAAAGAGTCAATAATTTTATAAGTACAGGTATTCTAAGCCACACTTCAGTGTGGGGGGTAGTGGCAAGGATTTCTCAGTTGAAACTTAAATGAATGGTTGACAGCATTACTCTAAGTTGAACGATAGATAGACCAAGCGTGCGTTACAATGAAGACAAACTACCAAAACCCACAATGATGAACTTGCTACAGGATTATTAGGTTTGCAGCATAATGAGGTTTGCCGGAGTTGATGGATGATGAACACACAAAACCCACAATGATGAACTTGCTACAGGATTATTAGGTTTGCAGCATAATTAGGTTTGCCGGAGTTGATGGATGATGAACACACAAAACCCACAATGATGAACTTGCTACAGGATTATTAGGTTTGCAGCATAATGAGGTTTGCCGGAGTTGATGGATGATGAACACACAAAACCCACAATGATAACCTTGCTACAGGATTATTAGGTTTGCAGCATAATGAGGTTTGCCGGAGTTGATGGATGATGAACACACAAAACCCACAATGATAACCTTGCTACAGGATTATTAGGTTTGCAGCATAATGAGGTTTGCCGGAGTTGATGGATGATGAACACACAAAACCCACAATGATAACCTTGCTACAGGATTATTAAGTTTGCAGCATAATGAGGTTTGCCGGAGTTGATGGATGATGAACACACAAAACCCACAATGATAACCTTGCTACAGGATTATTAGGTTTGCAGCATAATGAGGTTTGCCGGAGTTGATGGATGATGAACACACAAAACCCACAATGATAACCTTGCTACAGGATTATTAGGTTTGTAGCATAATGAGGTTTGCCGGAGTTGATGGATGATGAACACACAAAACGTGAAGTATGGCGAAGAGGAGTGAAATACATTAAAGTTATGTTTCAATTATCAAGATTGTTTCATGTAGGTACATATTTTTTTTATAATTATAACTACTTGAACATTAAGGATTATTTTTTTTTGTTAATTAATACTTCAATACTTCTTTCTTTATCTCGCATCAAACTCTAGTCACCCTATATAAAGAGCACGAGGAATAGGCGTGTTGGGAGGTATTCAATTCTATTCGGCCTATATCTGACACAGCATTTTGTCGACCGAAGGGAATATTCAAGAATTTTTCTTCTGTTTTCTTTTTTTTTGTTCGTGTAATCCTCAACGAAACTTGTTTAGGCGTGGTTTTATTAAGAAAGCCAATAATTTATTCTTGACTTTCCTCTTATTACAATTTTAAAACCGTGGCTGAGTTTCCTTGAAGGCTCTTTAAGGCTTTACAGTTTTTTTATTTAAATTTTATAAATTATTTGACTCGAGTTTTATTATTTTTTTATAATTCTTAAATAACAAGACAAATTAATTATTGTTTTAAATTTAGATTGCGGTGATAATGTGAAAGTTCAAAACATAAATCACAATTGTTTTTTTTTTTATTATAGAGAAAATATTATGTATAACGCAAATGCATATTCATTGTGATTTTATGTTGTATGACATTTTCGTTGCATTATGTACAATTTGGCGAGTTTACCGCTACGTAGCATCTCTTCCAACCAACCAGAAATATGATGAAGATACTTTAAGTGAAAACCATGCTGGAACCCATTTTTTTAAATCTGGGTACTGATGTGAATTAAACTCCAGCCTCCGGGTCTGATAAAAGATGTCTTATCAACCAGGCCACTGCGATTGGTCTAATATTCATGTTTGCGAAGAAAATATTTTCAATAACAGTACATACAGAGCGCCAAATATATTACTTCGAATGTATAATGCAATAAGTATTTTTGCAGATGGTGTACAAATCCACAGCCTTTTTCTTTGTTATAAAGGTGCGCTAACCAACTATACTGCAGATGACTCTATTTTTTTACTGAAATTGGTAAAAGAGTTAGTTTACCGTTTTTAAATATGTATTTTGCTATCAAAAATGTTTTCTCACAGATGTGGGGTACTTGTGACCAAAAATAAAATTTAATGATTACCTTTTGTGAAGTATGATTATTTTTGTGAAGATGAAATGAATAACATAAAATCTCTCTTAAAACTTGTTTGGTTGATTGTTTTTTGATGTCGTAGTAGATACCTGGTTAAAATCTCGTTTAAATTATCCATCAATAATTTTTTTTTTCTGATATTGAACCTTAAATATACTATACTCTTATCTGATTTATTACTATGCGAGTTGTCCAAAAGAATATTTTTATACTGAATATAATATTAAAGATGGAAATTTTACAAAAAAAATATGAAAAAAAAAAGTTTTCATATCTCACTTTTTTTCAAAAGCAGTAAAATAGACAGAAAGAAAAACATTAATTAAATTCTCAGTTAAAATACCCATTAAAACAAATGTGTACGTCAAAAGTACAAAATCTCACCCAAATTGTTTTCTTTAAGACAAAAAAAAAACAAAAATGATAAATCAAACCTAGAAATAAATAAACGATTCAAAAATAAAATGTCATGCAAGTAAATGAACTTAAAGTTCGAATTTTCGATATTATTTATACTCTTCTTCTACGATATTAAATCACTTAATTGTTATCCTTATCAGCATCATCACCATCACGCCACATCCCTATTGGGGCAGACAGAGAGAACGCATATCGATTTCATTTTATTCTGGTACACATATTTCGCTTTTGCCACATTTATATACTTCGTAATGCATACTATCCAATTATAAAGACTTTACACTTTTTCCTCTTTTAATTAATGTGGTAATGTCACGTTTCTCTAGTTTTTCCAAACTTTTCTTACCTTCTATACTTAATTATTGTAGTAAATTTTGTCAAACTTACATAATGTAACGACTGCAGGAAACTCCAGGATATCAACAATATATTTAAATGGAGCATTCGTAACGAAATCTTCTTTAACCTTTCCTTCCCTGTGTTGGGTATCTTCTACACGTTGCTTCTAATAACCATCAATATCTCCATAAATATAATAAATACAAGGTTAAGATTTTAGGTATTCCTCCATAATATATTTACGCATTGATTTAAAAAATAATAATATTAATAATCAGAATTTATCGATACATGGAGGTGTTTTGTAAAGATCGAAAACAAATTCGCATTTAAACGCTGCGAGTGCCTCGTCTTGACGATAGGTGAATAGTATGCGGGAAGCGCGACACTATTCGCATCTCACTCTTGCATACTAGACTGAATTGCGAGGAGCTGAATTGTCTCAACGTCGCAAGCATAAACGTAAGCGCCGGGGTATGCGACTGACGTTCCGCGCCACTAGTAGCTTCTAGGCTTGCAAATAGGTTAGACGTACGCCCGTTCCGTGAGCGTTGCCAGATGGTTTTTTAATGTTTTCAGCAAATAAATCTCAATTATTATAATTTTTAACTTCAATTAAAATTAATTAAGGGGATTATTAAATCGCTGATTAAAATCGCTATTTTTTTATTGCGTACTCACTACCCAACACCGGAGCACGCGTATTATTTTTATCACCGTAAGGGAAGGGTTAACGTAGCAAAATATTTTGTTATTTCATTTGTAAGAACACGAATAACTACTTATTTCCGTTATCTTGTGAATAGTTAACAACTGTCTAGGACGGATAAAACAAAGGACTTAGGTGTTTTATTTGAAAGTGACCTTTCGTTTGATTTGCAAATCAAATCAGTCTGCAACAAAGCCAAAAAGATGCTTTGGTTTGTAATTTGTACCATCAAACTATTCACAGATATCTACGTACTCAGGATATTGTATGATTCTTTGGTCAGAAGTCATTTGGAATATTGCTCTATAATATGGGCGTCAGCAGGGATTACGTATTCACTCATGCTAGAAAGGGTTCAGAAAATATTTCTCCGTTGTCTCTACATGAGAGAGTATGGATACTATCCCTGGCTTTATCCAAGTGTCTTCCTACTAGGGATGCTTAGTTATAGATCATTATAGAGTGGAAGATCCCTTTGATTGGGTGTCAATTTTTTTGCTTGCTGAGGGGTAATTAAGGTAACCCATCCGTCCTGAATAGCTTTGGTTCGTATGTTCCGGATAGTTATTTGAGACAATGTTCCCATAGATTGTTCTATCAACCTATAAAACGAACCAACCTGCCTTTGGAAATACCGGTAGGTAGAGCAATCACACTGTTTAACCGTGTGTGTCCTCATACAGACGTATTTCATGTGTCGGTCACCTCCTTCAGGAAAAATATCTTGAATTTAGTGTAGTACTTGAAATAATTTAATCGTTTTATATTATCTTATTTTTACATAGTGTTATAATGCAACATATACATTTAAAAATATTATTTGTAAGTCTTAAAATGTTGAATCGCTTTAAACATGTTTTTTTTATACATGTTTTGTTATGTTTGGTCCTTGTGTGAATTAGGGAAACCTGTAACGTACAAAGAATCTGAAAAAATAAATTAATAAATGGAGTTAAATGATTTATTCTTTCTAGGTGACACAAAAATCTTAATTGTTTTTTCTTCTTCTTAAACAAGGCGCCTTTTTTCAATCCGAATATTACCTAATTGTATTGTAATTTTATTTTAAAAGCATAGGGAAATATTTAAAAAATCTACTTTTTTACTGTCACCGTAGAGCACACTGAAAAAAACTAATTAGAAGACCAATAAAAATTACAATACAAGAAGTAAGGAATCAAACACAACAAAACTAATTAGAAGACCAATATAAATTACAATACAAGAAGTAAGGAATCAAACACAACAAAACTAATTAGAAGACTAATAAAAATTACAATACAAGAAGTAAGGAATCAAACACAACAAAACTAATTAGAAGACCAATAAAAATTACAACACAAGAAGTAAGGAAACAAACACAACAAAACTAATCAGAAGACCAATAAAAATTATAATACAAGAAGTAAGGAATCAAACATAACAAAACTAATTAGAAGACCAATAAAAATTACAATACAAGAAGTAAGGAAACAAACACAACAAAACTAATTAGAAGACCAATAAAAATTATAATACAAGAAGTAAGGAATCAAACATAACAAAACTAATTAGAAGACCAATAAAAATTACAATACAAGAAGTAAGGAATCAAACACAACAAAAAATAATAAATTTAAAACTCGACGCTTAGTTAATTAAGTTTGCGGTGGTATTTCGAAAACGGCAGCAATCAGCAATGCATTTTAAAATGCAAAATCAACTGCTGCATATTTTTCAGAGCTAAAATTTATAATGAAGCGATTCTAGGTAACTGATTTGTAAATCAAAAAGGACTTATTAAAATTACAAAAAAAGGGTTTTATTACGTAAGAAAATCAAGAAAAAAATTATATTTGGAAATATTTTAAACATTTTGCTATGTATTTATTATCAGTATTGTCTATTGTATCATTTCTCAACTTGTGGTTATAAGAATAACTTACGTGTACACACTTGCGGCGAATTCAAACTGTTAGTTGCCCTAATAGTGACCTAAACTTACTTGATTAGGTTTATTGTCTTTGTGCAAGTACGAAATTTCCGTGGTAACGTATACCATATATACATCAAGAAGATATTAAGCTATGCAAGGAGGTCACGAACTTTCATCGTTTTTGTATTTTTGGGGGCCGCGAAGTTGTTTTAACTTTGACTGGGGTAGAAAAAAATATACAGAAACTAAAATTGTATTTTTACAGCATGAAAGTTTTAATAAATCAACTATATTGAAGTTTTTTAGAGCAATTTGGAGACACTACCGTGTTAAAAAAAAACAAATTCCTAGGTGAATAGTGTGGTGGGAAATATTTTTGTATACTGTTTTACCTGATGCAATTATTGCCATGTACATAAATCTTTTACAACCATTATTATGTTTTTAGCCGCACGACCAATCTACTTGAGCCGCACGACCAATCTACTTTAGCCGCACGACCAATCTACTTGACTCCACAAAATAGACAAAGATCTTTGAAACGAATATATTTGGGTAAACCGATCTAAGGTGACAATCATCAATAATGATTCCTCTTCACATTTATACGTATTCATATACTTCACCTGCTCTGACATAACATACTTTGGTGTTACGACTTACCTGAAGTTAATATAGTACATTCGAAACATTACTCAAAAAGCTCAACGTCCTCCTGCGGACTTTTAACCTTAATGGCCAGGAACAACAAACAGTCTTTAGACAGTAAAGTTATTATATAATATATACAAAATGATCAAAAGATTTAAGTCACATGTGCTGTTCCTATCTTGGGAACAGTAGCGTTTAGATAATAATCTTGCCAATTTTTTTCAGATGTTCTTGCACACTAGATTTTGAATATCCAAGCTTGTCAGCTAATTGTCATATAGTCAGTGTTGGATTTGATTCGATTTCTGTACGCAATATATCATCATCCACTTTCACAAATTTTTCACTTCGAGGATTGTTTTTTATATGAAAAATCACCACTTTCAAATTGTTTAAACCCCCTTTGGCATCGCCGAACAGTTAAACATTCTCCAAATGTGTCGCAAATGTTTTCAGTTGCAGTGTTGCATTATTCATTACTCTTCAACAGTATTCGTACAACATGCAATTCCGTATAAAAAGATTTTCAGGTATGTAACTCTTCATCTTAACCCAAGATTGAAAAAAAAAATTTTTTTCGCTTAAATAACATTCTTCAGATGTCAATTGATGAGTAGAATACAAAACGCGTCTTGTAGGACCAACGACTGGAACAAAACTGATGGTCAAAAATGACCTTACGAAATCCGTCATTTTCGTTCAGAAAACCTAATATATAGTATATAAAATAATCATAAGATTTTAGTCACATGTGCTGTTCCTATCTTAGTAACAGCAGCGTTAATACAAATTCCAAAAATACAAATCGTGCAAAATAAGTCTTTTCGTATAGTGGTCAGAGCTCCTTGGTATATACGCAACACTACATTACACATCAACACAAGACTGCCGTAAGTAAGAAGTTTCATAGCTTTACTGGCCAAATGCTTTTATACTTCCTTTTTAAGCCACTCAAATAATCTCACTAAAACATTCTCGGCCAAAACGATACATCCTACGAGTAGCTCATGTTCAATAAAAAATGACGGAAAAGACGTTCCAGCAATTTCCCCCCAAGAAAATCTACCCGTTCAATGGCATACGTATTTAAAAAAAAATACAGCATTATCCACATAATGATGATAAACACTTGGCAGCTGAAGAAACTGGTAATTCTAAGTTTTCATTAATTATCACACTAGGTAGGCCATTCGAATTCTTTTTTAATTGAGGAAAAAAATATCCAAACAAACTTATGTACGAGTATTATAAAAATATCCAAAAAATGTCCAAACTTGTCTGATCCAAAGTTTGCAATCCGTGGGTCTCAAATCTTTAACGTATTCATCATCACTGCAGAATATACTTCATAGTTGATACAAACACAAAAAATACATATCATGACTTTGTATTATATTAACATACCCACTATGATAATCACAACTAGTTGAGTTGTTTGACACAATAAAACACTTATCGTTGTATTTATTGCGTCTAGTAATATTTTTCAACCAATCACAAATAAGTTAATGAGGCTTCAAAGGAAAATCAGACCTATAAGGGAAAATGGGAATCGAACCTGCAGCTCTCTAGTTGGGATATAAGCATCCTACCAACTAGGCTATGAAGGTTGTCAGTTTTACGTTATCTAGAGTACCAACTCAAATTTAATTTTCAAATACTTCGAGGGCAAAGCATTCGAAAACGTTTAAATATCAAACGAAACACTCATTGATTCACAAAGCGAGTACAAAATCAATTCCTCTTTTCACCTAAACGATTCGTTTAAAGTGAAAAAGGATTTTTTCTCTCTGTTTTTTTTCAACCGTACATAACATTTGAAAATCCTTTATTTTTTCAACATTGAATATGCCCTGGGCGAGCGACTATCCTCCTTTATCTTTTCAGAAACTCACACCCTTTTCTACCCCTTCTTCATATCTCCGTCGTGCCGCCACACTGGCAGGATTGCCATATCAAGTTTTTATCACCCCTTGCCTTGTTTGGGGTTGCCACATCAGAATTTTTGTATTTGCCCAGATATGAGGTGAAAGATTAATAAATGTAATTGTGAAATAAATAAAATATTTATTGAAATTTCAAGAATCAAACTCGTTTTTAAACTACAATAATATTGAAATTCATTGAGTCATAATGTAAATGAACTTAAGTATTTCGTTGTACGGTTTAAATAAAAATGAACTTAAGCAGTTCAGTGACCTTAAGGTAAGTATTTCGTTGTACGATTAAAATAAAATTTGACCCCCGAATCTTTATAAGTGAAAAGTTTTTCTTCAGCTCGACATTTTTTCATGAGAATTTCAATGATACTTTAAAAGAGTTCCAGGCCTGTGGTCTGATTAAGGATTGTCCTAAGAGGCTTAAATTTATGGTATCTAAAACACATTTAAAAAATAATCATTATCATTTTTCATTCGATTCGTACTCCTCAATAAGGTAAAAAACGAAGATAGGAAACAAATTCAGAAAAAATAATGTTTAAGGACCCATTCATCAAGTTTTCACCTACTGAATGACTGATCGCCCCCATGGCATATTCGGTGTCTTCATATCCAGGGTTACTGGTACGATGCTCGTCGGTATTCATTTATTTTAAAAACTACTCTAGTTTGATTGTCACTATACGCCTCTAACCAGCTCAATGTCACTAACGTAACTATCCACATACTTAATCCGCACTGTACAGGCCAAGCGCGATAATATCCGCGTTCATTTTGTTAAACTTATTTTACCAATTTAACATATGGTTATGCTATATTTAATCTTCTTAGTAAAGATACTGTTTTTTTATGTAGAAGGTAATGCATATTTTTATTACTTGTTAAAATGAGTTCTGATCGAGATATTACCATTTTTCTAAAGTGACCCGCTTGACATACGTGGTGCGTATGTAGTTTTTTTGTTTCTATTCATTGAACAATTTTAAGTGGATTCCCCATAATTTATTTGTTATTTTTATCGCTTTACTTTTAAAAATAGTTTATCTGGTTTTATAGAAAAAGTTTATTTAAAATTATGAACGATAACGCTAATTTACCATTTTTTTTACTTTTTATATTTAAAACCTTTTTTAATACAACATAAACATCTTTCACTTCTATATTACTGGTAATCTTTCGATTATACTCGTATATTCTAAATATTTGTATTGATATTAAATAAAATGAAATTTAAAATCTTTTTTAATACAACATAAACATCTTTCACTTCTATATTACTGGTAATCTTTCGATTATACTCGTATATGCTAGATATTTGTATTGATATTAAATAAAATGAAATTTAAAATCTTTTTTAATACCACATAAACATCTTTCACTTCTATATTACTGGTAATCTTTCGATTATACTCGTATATGCTAGATATTTGTATTGATATTAAATAAAATGAAATTTAAAATCTTTTTTAATACAACATAAACATCTTTCACTTCTATATTACTGGTAATCTTTCGATTATACTCGTATATGCTAGATATTTGTATTGATATTAAATAAAATGAAATTTAAAATCTTTTTTAATACAACATAAACATCTTTCACTTCTATATTACTGGTAATCTTTCGATTATACTCGTATATGCTAGATATTTGTATTGATATTAAATAAAATGAAATTTGCGCATTGTGTTATACTCGTAAAGTTTACATTTTGTAGTGTGACAGCTCCGAATTTAGTTTTGAGACAGTAAAAAATCAATTGAAGTTTTAAAAAAAGAGTATACAATAAAACATGATAAACCGTGAACTATTTCGTATTAACGTATTTTTCAAATAAAAATCAGAAAAGGCTGGCCTATAGGTACACACAACCTTCTCCATGCCAGGTAGGGATAATGTTAATATGTTTCTGGATTGTTAAAAGAGATTCATATAACGCATATAATGAAACTGTAACATAATACAAAATGAACTAACGAAATCAGAACCATGTGTCATGAAATATACAAAGTAGGCAATACAAGAAGAACTACATCAAAGAGAGAACACAACTTTTAGACAGCCCTGTTAACAGTCAAACAATGAAAATATGGTAAGACAGCTTTCAATTCACCTCCCAGGAATAATAGCAGTGTTAAACAGATCATTATTTAATGGATATTTAATATCTTTCTGGTTTCTTGAAAGATATTACCATATGGAAATAAACTCGCAAAGTTGTACAGAATAAAATGGAATTTTAGTTTGATAGTTCAAAGTAGGGACTTACCAATTCGTAGCCATACACACATGTTGGTTATACGTTAGTACGCTGAGAGATAACAATGATCCCATACACGAACCAAATTTGTACCCTTTTTTTTTACTATAAATGGTATTATTGGTCATTGAACCAGAAATTCCTATTCGTAAAATAATCACTGGGCTTTAATTTTTAAAATAAAAAAATATGTATTGTATACTCATACATTTATGTAACATATTTATAAATCGGTGAGTGCTCCGCTCCGAACATCATGGTTTCTTCGTACCCAAAACACTGATAATATGCCGAGCAAGTGAAGAATGAGATCTTTCAAATACCACGAATTGATGAAAGATGGTCTATTATTAATAAATTTATAAATTGAGTTGAGTTATATACGGAAAAGAAAAAGATTTCGCTTCCTAGAATTTATTTTGAAAGACAAAATCGACGGACGATGCGAAAGCGGTAGAACTAGCCTGTTTTGGTTGTTGTTTCGTTCGACAAAATAACATTTTTTCAATATAAAATTTACAATCAGTCTTGAGAAAATATTTAAGATAATTTTATATTTTCTCTTAAATATTTTCTCAAGACTGATTGTAAATTTTATATTGAAAAAATGTTATTTTATCGAACGAAGTTCACGATTCAATTTTTGCTAGGCTATCCTTTATGACCAAGCATGATTATCAGTTACCATGTGGATGGAACACACCTGTGCTTGTATTAGTTTGAAGTTTGTGAACTGTCGTACTTCAGCAATCACACAGTCTTGGTGATAAATCAAATCTAAAAGTTTCAATGCCATGAAGATCAAAGTTTTATGATGATCGGCTGGTTAAATATGCTACAACCTTTCGTTAAGCAGTTTTTTAATATTGCGCTACTTTGCTATTGCGTATTCTTGCTATAAAAAATGAGATAAGGGGTATTTAAGCAAAAAAATACATAAATTCAGATCTAAGAGTTAAATTAGTCAATAAGTAAATCCACCTGGAATCGAACCTGGAGCGCCCGCTTGCTTAGCTTGAATGTTAACCGTTAGATTTGCTCCAATCCAAGCTGAAAATAATACGAAGGTCACGGCCGCCGTGTTATTTTTTAATAACAGGGAAAATAATACAATTTTAAGGCTAAAATCACTCAGGAAGTGAATTCGCCAGGAATTGAATATGCGGCGCCCGCTTGTATGTTAGACTACGTTTGCCGTATTGTTTTTTATAATAGTGAAATATGCAAAATTTTGGTGCAAAACTAGTCTGGTAGTGTCTCACAGGAATCGAAACTGGGGGGTTCGCTTGCTTGTTATACCACGGCTGCCGTATTGTTTTACATATCAGCGAAAACAACACAATGTTACGTGTAAAACCAGTTCGGAAGTGAATCCGCCAGGAATCGAACCTGGGGTGACAGTTTGCTTGTAAGACCACGACCGTCATATTATTTTCCATAACAGTGAAAAGAACAAAATGTGACATGAAATTTATTTAAAAAAAATTTCAGTAATATTTCGAAACCACCTTCAGAAGACAATAATATTTGTAATAGAAAAAGACAAGATGTAGGTTATGTAACATAGATACGTACTCGTTACTCAGATGCCAGCCACATCCTTTGGAAGATCACGCCTTGACTGTTTGCTTAAGCCTTGTTATTGTGTCGACACCTTCTAGGGGGAGCGAGAGAGGATCCAGGTGTGTAAAACTTGAATGCCAATAGAATTGCAAAACGATGCTGCGAATTCACAAAGGTGGAGAAAAAGAATGGGATAGAAAGCAGAACAGTTTTAGGTTTATTGCTTGTTCTCCGAGATGGTGTTCCTATAAAACTTGTAAATTTTTATGGAATTTCTTAAGCATAGACGTACGTATAGTTTTCGAAAAAATCAATCTAGAAATTCAAATAAATTTTTATGGTTTCTGACAAAATTTGAATTTTAAATACGAGTACATAACGATTGAAAAACCAGATATTTTTGAGGAAAAAAATGAACATAAAATTTATACAAAAGTGCCAACCCCTCGTGATCAAGTATGCTTATCAGCAATCCCGCTGATAAAGGAAACCTGTGCATGTATTCGTTTATTGTGTGTAAGCTGTTGCACTTCAGAAATCACTCAGTTTTGACAGATCAATCCCAAAACTATAATTACAAAGAGATCAAAGTTCCCAGACAATTGACAGGTTTAATCTGTTTCAACCTTTCGTGTAGGAGAACTTTTTACATATTGTTATTTGTCAGTTGTTTAAAGACACTCGACGAATTTGTGATAAGCAGCATTCGTATAAAAACGGTCTAAGTGTAAAACCAGTCTGAAAGCGAGCCTACCATGAATCGAACCTTGGCCACATGCTTGCTAAGCGTGAACTCTATCCGTTAGACAACAGTCGCCAATACTTATATTACATGTTCCAACATATTTGAAAGTTTTCCGATTATTTTACAAAACGTATGTTTGAGAAATATTTTCAACTATAGATCATTTGACTGTATCATAAAAATTACATCAGAAAAAACTTAATTGGTTAAATATAAAAAATCCCCAACAAGTTGATGTGTTGCCTCTTTTACGTAACATCCTAAACTGTGCCGTCATCCTTATCCAATCATGTAGTTATGTGTGTGCCACGCTTAAGATGTTGCGTTTCGGCATATCCAGTTCATCGCTCCTCTTTCATGTCGTCATCTACTATTCGTGAAACCAGACTTCGGAATCAGTTACCGGCTGTTGAAAGATTCACCGTCGAAGGCTTGCTTTAAATAGTGACTTAAAAAATATAACATATATTTTTCGTAACGATACGTGTTTCTCAATAGGCTCTATTTTCGTCTATTTTTCCATCCCTCTTTTCCCAATATTTAGTGACAATTACAAATATATGGTTTTAATGTTGTTTTTTAATGTATTTCATGCTTTAAGTATTCGTATGTAAAAAAATATTTTGAAATAAAAATATAACCTTTCACCCAACAATTGTCCCAAACCTGCCTTACGTATGCTTGGTTATAAGATATTGCGAGTTTAGTGATTAACTCGCGATTTTAACATTTTATGATAGGGTCTAAATAACTAAACAAAATATTGTGTTTATGAGTAATTTAGCAAAAAGCTTTGGTTTTTCTTTGATTAAATTCAATTTGCTTTGAAAACAAGCTTTGCTTTAGTAAAATAATTCAAATATATCAAATGTAGATGTTAGCTACATTGTTCAGCAAATGTAGATACTAAAAGATTTGGCCCCTGATTTACAGACGATAAAACACTAAAAGTTTTCATTTCAAGACAGTGTCGGTTCGTCAATGTGACCCTGTAGAGGTCAAGGTTATTTTTTTTTCAGTTTTCACATTTCAATTTCAGAAGTACTTTTCTATATAAAATATTTTCCCTGTTCAAGCCGATTGGTAGCATTAAAATGTCAAATGTAAGCGGATTGCTTTATGGTGATGACATGGTAGAGCAGGTAAAAATGTAAATAAATTACATCGCATAGCTTTCGTAAGAGTTATGAGGAAAAATCTCTGATAATAAATGTTCCGAAATCTAAAATGATGGTTATTGAAAAAAGGGAGAGGAAAGTAAACACTTATATAATTTAGTCTGATTGAAGATATCTGCGTCTTGATAAGTATGTTGTTGGATGATGAAAAAGAGGAAAATTATTTTTAATAATAATTTACGATAGAAAACAAGGTAGTTGAGATACTCCAAGAGATAAACTCGAATGAAACAAGATTTTCTTTAATTACAATAACATATTTAGGAGTTACATGTGAACAAACAAATGAATAAAACGAGTCCAGTAAATGCGACGGTAATGCATTCGTTGAGAATTTTTCTGTTGTATTTTTATGTCAAACTCAAGGCCAAAAGTGTAACAAAAGTTCCTGGTCGGAAGTTTTCAATATTTTCAGTATCTCGGCAATCTCTCGTGTCCTATAGAACGTATCTCATTTTCAGTATCTCAGCAATCTCTCGTGTCCTATAGAACGTATCTCATTTTCAGTATCTCAGCAATCTCTCGTGTCCTATAGAATGTATCTCATTTTCAGTATCTCAGCAATCTCTCGTGTCCTATAGAACGTATCTCATTTTCAGTATCTCAGCAATCTCTCGTGTCCTATAGAATGTATCTCATTTTCAGTATCTCAGAAATCTCTCGTGTCCTATAGAACGTATCTCATTTTCAGTATCTCAGCAATCTCTCGTGTCCTATATAACGTATCTCATTTTCAGTATCTCAGCAATCTCTCGTGTCCTATAGAACGTATCTCATTTTCAATATCTCAGCAATCTCTCGTGTCCTATAGAACGATAGTTAATCTCGATTAAAGCCTTGTTTTGGTCGTCATCAATGGTAATTGGCCTTCCAGAACAGGCATCATCTTTTAATGTCACATTACCATTACAGAATTTTTAAACCACATTTGGCACACATGATCGTTTATTGCACCAACGTCACATATTGTTAATTTTTTCTTTTACCGTAGTAAAAACGCACCAATCATCGAATATCAACTTATTTTGTTTCATTTTCAAAATGACGTCAAAAAACTACCACCTTAGCAATTTGGGCAAACAATAGTAGAAAAAATGCGCTTTATTATTATCTTTCATACTTATATATATTTTGCACGTTTGAAATTACGTTCATAGCAAACAATTTGTCCTGACGACATTTATCAGAGAAATACAAAACTACTTTCTGGACAACATATTTAAATTCATTTATTACTGGCCAACTTTCGACCATATAGCAATCTCTTCCAACTAACCAGAAATATACTTAAGATACCTCAAGTGAAAACAAGCTTGAATCCTTTTCTTAAATGGGTTTCAACGGGAATTGAACCCTCAACCTTGGGTTAGAAGACATGCGTCTTACCAACAAGGCCACATAAGTCATTCCAATATTTTGTAGAGTGTGGATGCAAACGAGTACAAAACATTAGGAATGCCTGTCAAAGGACTTACTTAACGCTTGTGACTGAGAGGAGTTTGACTGGACCAACTGAATAAAATAAAAGGAAAGAGAACTTTAAGAACTAGATAAAAATCGTTGGATAAAGATAAACCGAAGGAAGAATGTCGTGAAAAAACGATTTGACTATTTTCCCCTCTACTAACCTCGTTAGGAAAATAGCGTATGCATGAAAAGTGAAAAAAGTTTCCATTAAATATTTAAATTATCGTTATTATTTTCGAGTTTATTTAAAATGTCTCAAAAAATGTGTTTTATCCTCATTTGTTGTTAAACTATCAAGAAAATTTTTTTTAGCAGTAATTTATTATCATTAAAAAATTGTTTATTTTTCACCGATATTTTGTTTACAAAAAAAATTTTCAGGGCCTTTTTTCTTTCTTCTGCTTTTGTCAATCTAACTGGGTTTTATTTATATCTTTTTGTGATTCGCCTTGTAATATTTAAGCTTTTAAGATAATTAAAATACTCATTTATTTATGCAAATATTAAAACTGTTAATTATTCTGTTTGAGTAGCTTAAAAATGTCATTTGTTTGGGTTAGAAAGCATTAAGGTTTCTTCTTTATTGAGAGGAACTTTTAAATTTTTATATTTTCCTTATTTGCGACAAAGAAAAATTTCTCTTCAATTCAAACATGTACTAAAACTATAATGAAATTTAACTTTTGTCTGCTTTTAGGTTGAACTATTAGATTAAAGATATTTTTGTGAATCAGATTATTTTTATTAGATCATTTACTTACAACTGGAAAAGCAATGTTGGCCAGAATAAGGAATGAAAATATTGGCAAATAATGGGAATCGAAAGAAAATGCAGAGCTACAATTAAGACAGGAGTATTCAGAGTTTCGTCACTTAGGATGAATGTTGAAAAAATCACAAAAATAATTTAAACAAGTAGTAATGAAGATAATGAGAAGTTTTGAAAGAGTGAAAATACTTAATAATTGGATAGTATGGAGACGAAATGTATGACAGTGGCAGAAATATGTGTGCTAAAATATGATGCAATAAAGTAGGGAAACGTTCTCTCTGCCTGTCTCAATAAATACGTGGTGTAGTGGTGAGGATGATAATGAGATTCTAAGCATTGGAAAAAAATATTAATTTTATAAGAAATTAAACGAATAATGTTCTTTACATAACGCAGTAACAATTAAAAAATAAAAGTTAACCTATCAACATGTAAAAAAACACAAAATACGGATCTTTCAAAATATGATGGGAAAAATACCGATGTACAACGCGTACAACATGTACAACGCGGCAATAAAAAAAAATTAGATAAGAAACAAGAATTTAAAAAAATAACTTAAAAATACAATTTCTCTCAAGGAGATATTATAAAATAAAAGACTCCTAGATATGGACTTCGATTGAGGCAATGTTGAAGGAAGACCATCCGAACTCAACAACAACATTCACATTCGAAACATACACTAAACCAGACAAACCAGACATGGAGAAACCTAAATGCTGCATTCTCACTATTGATGAATACAACGTGCAACAGTCGTTAGAAAATTGTTATTGGCACGTTTGAATTCTAAAAGGTTTTCTGTGTTTTTAAACAGCAGTGTGAAAATCAATGTACATATATCGAAGTTATCAACGATATTGTGAATACAGAAACATCCAATCGAATATAATCCTTCATTCAAACATAAATAATGTGGGTGTAATTTAATAAATTTGAAACGCATTTTATGTTTTTTATTATTAATGTAATATTTTATCTCTTATAAACATTTCCACAAACTGTGATAACGATTTAAGTTAATTTTAAATATTTATAGAGCAAAGATACCACGGCTTTGTGCATGCATGTAGAATTTTGTTAATGCTCAAACAAAGCGATTAACTAAATTTGATAAAATCTTTGCACAATTTAACAAGACATAAATCAGTTAACTAATTTAGATATGCAAACCAAATATCCATTAAAACTACGATCAATATAGAACTTGTTGTATACATTAGTCTACATTCTGCTTGTAAAAAGTTGAAACTTGGTTTTGCTGCGTGATTAAGATTTAATTACAATTAAATTTAACCAAATCAACCTCAAAACTTATATACAATACATACAAATATAACATCACATGTAAATTATCTACACATTTTCCTATATAGACAATTTATTTTCTCATCTTTAAAATGTGGACACATCAATTTATTTATTCCCTTTTGTACATGTTTCTCATTTAACATTTTTTATTTTGGTTCACTTGATTCAGCCATATTATTTTTAGTCATCTACGCACGCCTATCACTTTTATGTTGTTTATTCGTTCAGTAATGTTTTTGTGATGAATTATTTTTATTGTATTGCACTACACTTTTGTTGTATGCATTACTATCTGGCGGGTTCTTTCAATTTACCAGAAAGATGTTTAGAGAAAATCTCAAAACCACTATTTTTTTTAAATCTAGGTTCCTATAAAATCGATCTCACAACCCCTTAGTTGGAAGACAGGGCTCTTACCAACTAGACCACGGAGGTATCTTAATTGATCGAACCATTCTTTCCACTAGACCAGGGGTCGGCATAAGCGGCTCGCGAGCATAGACGTTTGCGGCCCTTCAGGCATAAACTCCAACTTCACCTCGTCTCAAGCAGCCTTATAACCGACCGAGTCATATGCGTTCATTCAAAATATGGATGGTCTTCCGACTTGTCTCATCTGTCACGAAAATATCGCAAATAATAAGAAATCAAACTTAGAGAGACATTTCTCTACAAAACATAGTACATTCGCGAGCAAATATCCGGCAGGTGACCCACGAAAGAGAGCTGTTACTGAACTTCGACGTCAAAATCAGAAGTTGAGTCCCGTATTTGACAACTGGACACATAGTGCAAATATCGTCCATTATGCTAGTTTTGCGGTCTCTCTGGAAATCTCTAAAAGAGGAACATCGTTCACAGATGGTGATTACATTAAAGAGTGCTTTGTGAAAGCATCCGAAGAGATTTTTTACGACTTTAAAAATAAAGAAGCAATCACGAAAAGAATAAAATAATTGCCTTTATCTGCGAAAACAGTGCAAGACAGAATTGCCAAAATGTCTTCGAATGTAGCAGAGCAGCAAGTCGAAGATATTAAGCTGGCTTCCGCAATATCAATTGCAACTGATGAGTGGTGTGATATTAGTGATACAGCACAAGTAACCCTCTTTGTGCGATATGTGTCGGGACAAGGTCCCAAAGAAGAACTTCTAGGACTACTGCCGCTCAAGGGACAAACACGCGGAGAAGATATTACAAATGCTATAGAAACATATCTGGAAAACACTAAAATTGACCTAAATAATATCATTTCGACAATAAGTCTTCGACGAGTCCTTCGATTATTTCGGCACTTTGCTCGTGGCTAAGGAGATGATTGGGGAGGTTTATGGTTACTGGAGGCGTAGAATGACGACACACAAGACGAATAATATCAATGCGTTGGACTGACTAAGTGAGAGATGCAACTGGACTACCCTTCAAAACTGCCCATCTAGCCGTGGAGTGCAGGGATAGATGGAGAGGAGCCGTCAGAGGCTATCATGGGAGCCACAATACTCAGTCATGAGCTACACGACAGTAGAATGATGATTTCTAAGCTAAGCATATATAGACTTTGTAAATATTACTGAGAGAGAATTTGTCTTAATAATAAATTTCAACACCATTTCTAAATTAAATTTCACAAAATTTACATCTCATTGAAATGTAGAGTTTGTCAAAACCATAACCGAGATACAACATTGGAATACAATATCTTCAGTCTCATTAATCGAAATAATGTTCGATAAAACTACTGGATTAGTTACTCTCAATTTGTCGTCGGATGTGCTTTCGCTTTAATGCTGTACAAGGAAAGATAATAATAACCTTGTCAACGATTTCTACGAGACTGTGCACATTTTTGAATGCTATCGGAAATCAAACCCTAAACTTCTGGGAAGAAGATAAGTACATCAATAAAACGCGAGGTCCTGTTTTATTAACAAAAATCAGAAACATTCGATCCTTTCAAATCAAAGGATCTTCAAGAATATAAAAAGACAGAAAGAAACTTCTAATAATCCGTAGATATGCAGTGAACTCCAAATTATTTGAATTTTCCCTTAAAGGAATATTGATTAGATCGAGAGCCCTTATTTGTGAAGTGTCTTCTGGGAATTTTCTTTGTATAGGCTAATTCAAATTACCAGTTTAGGTGATTTTTTTTTCGGAAAATCGTATTTCTTTGGCAAAATATGAAAATTTCTCCCCTCTTTACCACCACCCAAGCACTCAGCAAGGACTCGTAATTCGATTTGAGTTCAACTCTTAATGTGATGTTACAGTCTTATATTGTGTCCGCTCGAGCAAAAATCTTTATAAAATGTCGTTATTTTTCAGTTCGATTGTAGATATTTTTTCTTACGGAAAAAAAAAACCTTTTGATTTTTAGAGTCGATTGTTATTTATAATAGTTGTTTCAGATATATCATTATGATCAAAACATGTACAGCCTAAACAAATTAAAACACTTATGGATAGATAGCACGCCGGCCATCCCTACAGATTACCCAGGCTTTCTTACAGTAAAATGTTGATGCCTCCACCCTCATTAGAACGCCTTCTAGACCCGTGCGAAGACGGGTTATTTGGTAATATTTTAAGTCTTTATAATTGAATATCACGCATTTATTAAATTTCTTTCAAAAGAAGGGAAAAGCTTGTCATAAATTAAACAAAACCAGCTTAAAAATATATATAAAAAAATAAAACTTTCTTGTTCAGACTGGAAAATTTTGGAACATAAGGTATATAAATTCAATTGAATTATCAGCATTAAGTAATTATCATGTCGTTTCCCTGTCAGGGTAAGGGAAGAGAACATAGAACCACACTTACCAATTACCACTTCGCTAACTCAACATCTTTACAATTCCTTCTATTTATCTTACACTTTACCTTTCCTTATTGCAAATTTCGTTTACTAGATTAAATTATACGTAATTCGATGTTCCTCTCTTATCCTTATCTCTTTCACTCTAATGTTTGCGTCAACTATTTGGTTAGTTAGACTTTCATCACTTATTTGCACAAGTATGTTCAAACCACCTAAAAATGTTCAGTATATTTGCAGAAGTATAAATCAATTGATTGATATGTTACAGACAAATTAAAATTTTGATAGGTCGCAGAGTTTGAATTTTTATTTTATTAAATATATTCCAAAATATTTTAAGCATTTCCAACTCTTTTTTCTTTCAATTTAATGTCGAGGAGCATGAGGCGATAAAAATGATTACTATGTTTCTCAGGTAGTCTGTTGGAGCCAGATCTTCAAAAATAAGATTTTAGATAAGCCAGGTTTAAGATTTTCCTTAGGGCTTCAGGCCGTCGTGTAAATTCCCTAATATTCCATAGATCACTTCGTAGCTGGTTTAATAAGTGCTAGACTTCCGATATACCTGAATGAAGGCGTTTTATGACATCCCTTTGTTTCTTGTGTTATATCTGTGTTCCAAGACACTCAAGGCGAGATTTCTATATATACAAGCTTCAACTTGTTCATACCAGAAACTTTTGAGCTGAGTGGTATTTAGTTTATTTATTTAACATTTTCATAGAAAACACATGTGGTGGATTTACCGTTTTACAAATATTTCTTAAAACCACCCAGTTTTGGTTTAATAATTCTTATCTGTATCATGTCTCGTGGCTTGAGGTTAATAAATGATTATATAATTTCAGTTAATGTTACAAAATTAAAAGAAGATCAATATCGTGGTTTCTGTCCATACAAGCTCTTACATATTCAGGCCTGAATCTTATTTGACCGTAGTGGTATCTTAGGTCTTTGAAACTAATACATTTTTTTCCTGATTCGATCGGTCACTCGTAGTAATTTTCCAGTTTTGCTCTACTCCTAGCCTCCTAAAATCTCAGTGCACGTTATCTAAATGGAGTTTTAGGCAAAATTGAGAACTAAAAAAATATTAATGGAGAAAAATAACAACGTTGCATTCGTAATCTTTATAAAACGTGAGTTAAGAAATTATTCAGATGATTTGGAATGTACAATATTAAGTTCATATTTTCATTGAAATAAAAAGTAGATAATGCACGTTAAACCAAATTTTGTTTCTCTAAGAAAATAAATTAACATGTCGATTGACACCATCTGCTGACAATCTTTATAAATAATTTCTTGGAACCACATGGAAACCTTCTTTCTCTTAAAAGAACTATTTGGATAAGTTGAAAAAAGTTTCCTTTTGCGTATAATAAATTATCACTTGGATTGCACAAACAGAATCTCGAGCTAAACTTTCTTTCTTCTGTTCATAATACTTTTCGCACAAATTTAAGGTGTTGTAAGAAAGTTGTAGGTGTTCTTTTTTCTATTTCATCATCTTTCAACTTTCACTTTCTTTGGTAAGCCTAGTTGGTAAGATGCTTGAATTCCACCTTGTGTTTCGATTAATGGTACCCAATAAAGAAAATTAAGGAACCCAGTCTGGTTAATAAGCTTTTCTCTTAACAATACTACCGCACGTTAGGTAGTATTTACAACACGTGCATTGACGAACTACGAGTTTCGGCAACTCCAGTGGCTCCAAACCTGAAGGCTCAATTAATGAGGTCGAAGGAAATGTTGTCTTATAGCCACGCTTTTAAATGTGTTTGCGTTACCAATTTGAATATTTTGAGGGAGGTGAGTAAATCAATTATGTATTATGAGAGAAAAATATAACTTTCTATATTATTTAAGGATATTATTAAGTTTTTTCAAAATTAATTGTCATGGTCAACAAAGTATGCTTGTCCATATTAGCTTTTCAAAATTATCTGCTTGTGGAGATGCTCTTAGAGAATATTTTGAGGGCTTTTGAATTGAGGTTCTCTTCTTCGCCTTATCCTGTCCATTTAAAGTCGGCTGCTTGAATCTTTTTCCCCCATTTCTTTCCATCTTTCTTGATCTCGCCAATCACTCGAGGATAGTCCGAGTCTCATTATATTATTCTTCAAATTTTTACGTAGTCTCTTCTTGGGTCACCTTTTGATTTTATTAAAAAGTTTCTAATTCGTGACTTTCTGTAGTGTCAACCCTTTTTCTTGCTGTTGTACGTGCCCATACCAGCGTTGTCGTGCTTCCCGGACTTAAGCTACTGTTGACATCACTTTGATTGTTCCACCGTGTCCAATCTAGTGACGCCCAGTAATCACCATAGCATGTGCATCTCTGTAACATGAAGCAGTTAATAATGTTTTTTATTTAAAACACTGGGCTCCATGTAGTATATCGGGTCTGATCATTGTCTTGTGGATCTTGTTCTTAAGCTTTATTGATAGTCTTCTGTCGTACATAACCGCTGTTGTTTCTCTCAATTTGTTCTAGCCTTTTTTTTCTGTTTTTCACGTTCTGGAGCACCTCTTATCTGTTGTAATGAATGCGTCCAGGTAGTTTAATAAATTTGTCTTTAGTAGGAGTCGGACTAGAATTTGGTCATTCCAATGTTCGTATCTGGTGTACCTAGCATAAGCTAAGTAAAGGCTCTACTTACTTTAAATATATTTTCCTCCAGCATTTGTTTCCATTTTACAAGTTGTTCTTGGATTATCCCAATATTTTCGTCACATAGCCATTATAATAATATCGTCCGCAAACATGTTCTGGTGGGTTCCTTACAATGTTAAATTGTGAGGCATTCCTTACAATATTAAACAGAAGCCGGTCAAGAATAACCTTTGGTGGAGTCCAACTATTATCGTTATCGAGTTTCTTTTCCCACATATTATTCTGATGGTGGTTTCTCTATCATCGTACATCTCTTTAATAAGACCGAAGTATTTAAACTGCGCAATGACCACCAAATTATTCCCTTAGGGACTTATCCTACGCTTTTTCTAGGTCGATAAAGAACATGTGAAGAGGTTTTCTTTTAGCATTTTTGTCTTCATTTGGGTAATTTTTAGAATGTTGAGCTTTTTCTCGACATAAACCCAAACTGACACTATGATATTTTCCTTTCCAGCTCACTTCTCAATCTATTTTCAAAGATCTTTTCAAACCTCAACTTTTGATTTAGGCTTTAAACAATAAATCATCTTCATCTTTTGCTTTGTATGCTCTTTGACATACATTTATAGCTTTTCCACACCCATTCTTCTTTTGATAGATAACATACTCATCTAGGTTATATGTGTTACTTTTCTAACTAATAGAATTTAATTCATTTAGTTTTTCTCTAGCCTTTCCCAAATAATTTGTTTATTTCATAATCCATTAATGGTCATAATTTTTGATGTGTAGCTGAACCATCTCAATAATCCTTTTCATTATTTCTTATTTCGCATTCTTACCTTAATATAAATAATACGATTCAAACAATCTTTGTGGTATTTTAACGCCACTACATAATATCTAAGAACAAGTCATTATCGCCATTATAAAAACACAAGTTTCAAATTGGACACAAAAGTTATTTCTGAAAAAGTTTATGATGTAACTTGTATCCTTTCAGTATTTTCAGGTACTCTTGATCCAGTCTGACATTTTTACGAATTACATTTTAAATATTAAAACATAATTCCTAGTATTTAACAATCGTACCATGTCTTCCTTTCTCCAACTTCTTAAGCTGTGTTTGTGATCGTCTTTATTTCAGAACCACAGTGTAAACATAAAAAGGTTTTGCCAAAAACTTTTTCTGTAAAATTTAAGGCGATTACGTATCTTTTTCTCAATATAAAATATTCCCTGCGCTAAATACGGGGAAAATGTCAAAGAAAAGTGTCATAAAAGATGGATTCATTTTTTAAATGGGTTTATAAATACTTAACTTTTGAAATTTGGTAAATATTGTATATTTACAAAGTCCAAAGTTTTTTTGTCGAACGGTGAGAGGTAAGTAAAATATACTCTCTTTTTTCAAAGACTGTCTGCTGTTAGGGACTGAGGACCTTGAAGTTTGAATTATTCGGGTACATTTTAATGTTTCGGTTTCAATATACGAGTATATCATCTATATTTGAGAAAGAGATATATACATATTGATATAAATTTGAAATTCACTATTTCAAATGTTTCAAATGTCTTACTATAGATAAGATTGCCTACATACAAATCAATTAATTATCTTTTGCAATGAAATGCAACAAAAAACGCACTAATAATTTATCAAATGTTTTGGCTTTTACACTGTGGAACTCCATATTACTGTAGAATATTAAGCAATAAATGTCTTTATTATTCCACTAATTACCTTAAATGCCGTTACACATGTTCCTATCTCATATCTCTAGGCATTTTACAAGCGAAAGAAAGCCTCGAGATAGGAGGTTGAAATACGTATAGCGGAAATTAATGTAAAAAGTGAAGTTTAAAAGTAATTTAGTGTTATATATTCTGAAATGAGTTAATTATATAATTTATTTTAGATTCTTCAAAGTTCAAAGATAAATTTGCGTTAACATTAGAAATTACTCTTAAATCAGTATTCGTGTTATTTTATCTATTGTACTCCATATTCAATGCCAAATTAATTATTTTAGAATTCGTGGAAATAAAAATACTAGTCATGTTAATTAAGATTTGAAAACTATTCGTGTTAAATTAATACCTATAATATGATAGCCAAATATGTAAAATGACACTTTTCATTGCATTTGAAATTCCGTTGTAAATGATCTCTAGTCTCACTTCGATTTTTCCAATTTTCTTTTAACTTTATTTTACTGATTATATAGTTTTTTATTTGAGATATATGTAATTAACCTTTTTTATCAATTTGATCTATTTTGTTTGATGAATAAATTACACTTTCATAATCCATCCATCCATCCTGTCGTGGAGCTCATGACTGATTTTCGTGACTCCCATGATAACCTTTGACTCCTCTCCATCCATCCCTGCACTCCGCGACTTGAAGGGCAGTTGTTTAGGGTAGTCCAGTTGCATCTTTCATTTGGTCAGTCAAACGTATTGTGACTCTTCGTCTTGTGCGTCGTCCTTTTACGCGTCCAGTAACTACAAACCTCTTCAAAATGTCTTATTGGTCACGAGCAATGTGCGCAAATAATTGGAGGACCCGTCGAAGTCATATTGTTGATAGTCTCTCGGTGATTGTCAGTTCTTCGAGAATGGAAACGTTAGTTCACCTTGCTGTCCATAGAATTTGTAACATCCTTCTCCAGCATCACCTAACAAATGCCTCTATTCTACGTGTCTCGCTAGCTCTTTGAGTCATAATAATATAAAACGTTAAAAGAAAGCTTATATAAAATTTAAAACCCGATTACCTTCGATAACACTGTACATACTGGTAAGCTGGATAGTATTTGGGAGCTTTTTCAACCAAAGTTAAAAATGTTACCGCTACTTGTTTATCCAGTATCTGGATTTATTATGGCGTATCCACTTGAAAGGGCGTAACACATCTTTGTAATATCAACTTAAGCTTGGTCGTAGAAATAAACGTTTTATACTACCACATCATTCAAATAAGTGTTTCTGATCGTACAGTAAAGATTGATTTGATACAGCTTTTCAAAATAAGAATTGAAAAAATAAACTTTCCTAAATATAAGCTTTAGAATGCATTCAATAATGCTAAGTGCGTTATGGCGTGATTTGTTGATTGTTAGTTCTTTTAAGCTTTCCAAACATCTAAAAACGAAAAAAAAAAATGTATTCAGTGGATGAATTACAAGAATAAATTATTGTTTTATTTTATTTAAACATATTAATTTTTAATATTACGGATTTAAGCCTCCTGAGTCATGGCTTGTCGTGTGCTTGTAATACGAGTACATATAACATATGGTAGATTATATGCATGCACGTCCTTATTTATGATTTTTTTTAATATGAGTCATGCTAACGTGTGTATTGTTTGTAACACGTTGATTTTGTTTTCATTTGCACTCAAAATTATAATTGGTTTTTATTATTGAAACTTATTTTATGGTAAAAAAATACCAACACCTTTTACTAAGTAAATAAAATTAAATAAGATATTAGCACAAACATGGAGTGAAAGTCAATTATACTTTTTCAATGCAAAAGGCTTAACCTAACTAAAAAATAGAAAAATGAAAAAAAAAAGAACGATAAGAAATTAAGGAATCGTTATCTTTAAACATACGAGTATACTCGTATATTTCTGTAAATTTGGATCGATTTCATGAAGTTGGTTCTGATATACTACTCGTTGTAATAAAATAGTTTGTTTCTCGGAGAGGCATGGCATAAAGTTGAATCGCAATCAGCAAACATGGTTTTATCAATCAAGTTGTCAATAATTTTACTCGTATGTAGATGAGTAACATAGATCGATAACTTCTATTCTATCCAAGCTATCTTTTTAGAACTCATTTAGTAGTTTGTTGTTTGGGTTTGGTTGAGAAATGTTTGAAGAATATATTTCAAATGCTTTCAATTCTACTTATACAGTCATTTTAAGGATTCCAAACGAGTAAAGTGAGTTCAAGGCTACAACGAAATGCGAATTGAAAAGATTTTTTTAAGGAATCCGTCTTTCGGAAAATTATAGTGAGACAGCTTGAATTTAACATTATAACAAATCCAATAATTATAGTGAGGCAGCTTGAATTTAACATTATTACAAAGCCAATAATTATAGTGAGGCAGCTTGAATTTAACATTATAACAAATCCAATAATTATAGTGAGGCAGCTTGAATTTAACATTATAACAAATCCAATAATTATAGTGAGGCAGCTTGAATTTAACATTATAACAAATCCAATATTATAGTGAGGCAGCTTGAATTTAACATTATAACAAATCCAATAATTATAGTGAGGCAGCTTGAATTTAACATTATAACAAATCCAATAATTATAGTGAGGCAGCTTGAATTTAACATTATAACAAATCCAATAATTATAGTGAGGCAGCTTGAATTTAACATTATAACAAATCCAATAATTATAGTGAGGCAGCTTGAATTTAACATTATAACTAATCCAATAATTATAGTGAGGCAGCTTGAATTTAACATTATAACAATTATAGTGAGGCAGCTTGAATTTAACATTAAATTATCTATCTCAGATTTTTATTTATTTATCATGGTTTTCGATTTTGAACTGAAATATCATGGGATTTTTCATTCTTTAGAAATGTTTATATTTGAATATAATTTGTGTTATTTACTATATTAAGAAGAAATAGTTACTCTCTTGTTGTTTCAAAATATTGTAGACCCATTCTATTTTATTTTTATATAATTTTGTGTCATCTGCGAACAGGATGATTTGTTAGTTATTTATAAATACATTAATTTATACTTCATAAGGTTAAATCATGAATTTAAATTAGAAAAAAAGGAGACCCAATTTCACTTATACGATTTTACAAAAAAACAGTTTAACTTTTTCAAATCCTTTGGTGACCACCATTTTATATATATTTTTAAACTTTTATTTACCATCCACTTTGCTATTATATATTTTTTTTAAATGTACAGTTAAAATACAGAGCGCAAGTGAATAAAGAAATACGAGGGTTACAATTCAATGTTTAAACTTCCAAACACTAACATGATTTACACTGTTTCAATGTCGTCATAAATAACTACTGAACAATTCATGCAGTTATAAATAACTACTGAACAATTCACGCAGTCATAAATAACTACTGAACAATTCATGCAGTCATAAATACCTACTGAACGAAAATGTAATACTGCACATAAAATAGCACGGTGAAAAACAATTACATAATGTACGAGTACTTTTTAACACATTTCAATGGATATGCTTATATACTTCAACCCATATACGAGTACTTCCTTCTTCAAAATACATGAAAAACAACAGTACTACAAATACAACATGTTCACAATAATAATAATTGTAACTTTGATTAAAAAAATAATACGCTAAAAAAAAAGATAAAACCTACATTGATAAATATAATATAATATGCTCGTACCAACAATTTAAATCTAGAAATGTGAAATGAATAAAGAGAAAAAAATATGCTCACCTTCTTTCAATATGTTTCTTTCTTAAAAATATACTTTAAAATTTGAAATATGTCTTGATCATTCATTGCATAAACTCTACCAAAGTAAAATTCAAAATTGAAGGGGCGTATAAACTCAATTACACTTAGGTAGTCAACAAACTAACAAGAGTACGAAAAAAGCCTCTATTTCGAAAATTACAAATTCAACCTTTTTCTCCCCGTAAGGTGTTTTATTGCCTTGCCACGGCGATTGCCTCCCGGCAATATATTTGCGGTGGCGAATACATTTTCAGCAGTAAATATTGAAATTATAATAAACCAACCCACATATCCTTGATAATAAATATTTTTGCCATCCAGTCTTCTATAATAGAGGTTACATTTTGAAGAGAACAGCCCTTTTGTGCCAAGGATGATACGAGTATTTTAGGTATTACGAACAATAAATTTATATAAGTCAAAAGTGAGAATGCCCTTACAAATAAAATGGAACTTACATATTTTGCATTCATATGAATTATAATATGCATTTTGTGAAAAAAAATATTAAAAAAAATACAGCATACTAGAAAATGTGCTAACAAAACCATTTTATAAAGAATAAAATACACAGATTTTTTTAGATTTTCGAAATTAATGACGAATTTCTAAATAGAAACTGTCCTTTTTATAACCAATTCTTAAATTACTTATTAAGAAATGAATTTAGTACTGAAAATGACAGTTTTTATAAAAACTGTAAGACTTTAATGATAACACACCTCCCCCTAAAACTTTGGCAAGATTAGATCTTATTATGCAGTCAAGTTATAACTCAAAGATATTCATGAACACTGGCATTTCGGTTGAATTCGAGTGTGTATTGAGTTGAAATTTTTTATGCATTTCCTGAAGGATTCCTTAAAGTCTGAAAATGAAAACATCAGACTGGCCATTTGTAATTGTTCACCATTCCAATGACCTTCGTGGCCTTGTAGGTAGAATTCCAAGCCTAAGGTGGTGCGTTCGATTATTCTTGGAATCCAGATTTTCAAAAAGGATTCCAGGTTGGTTTTCCCCTAAGGCGTTTATAATATATTTCCGGTTTACATGGCAATAAGTCCGCCAGAATATACGAGTACATGTTACAAAAGTTTAATACAATACAATAAAACACTAACGTACGATAGACTCTGAGTTTGTCATAAATATTTTAAAACACTCTTAAATTGTGTAATCTTTTTACGTTAGGATAGTTTTCCACCATTTTTTTATTTGGCCCAACCTTTTTACAAAAGGGGCTATATGTTACGTAAAAAAGGGCATTTGAATTCACGAAATGATCTTTGTGTGACATCCGTGCTCAAGTCAGGAGAGTGCGCCATGTTTGGCATAAACATATAAATCTTCCGCCTGCTGGAGGCCTTTTATCTCTTTTATTGCTATTGTTTATGATATTTTACTTTTTTTATGAATCAACGGTGATATTGCTTTGCTTTGGTTTAGGTTAAGTTCAAAAAGGTGATAGAAAAGCTTTTCAATAATAAGTTATGTGACATTTATAAAAGTTTCGAGTTTCGAAGAACAAAATCAAAGTAAAACGCTTGCAGTTTTTTTTTTCAATATTATTTATATGCAATGGAACCTGAAAAAAAATTCCATATCACTTCACATCTAAAATAACTCAATTCAATTTATGTGATAAACAGACGTTTTGCCAAAATTCACGTATTGCCCACTTTAGTATAATATTCATAAACGCCCCTCCCCCCCCCCCCCTCGTATCTCGCCGAATATATCAGCGTCTTTCCGATAAATAGCCTGTTTTCCGATTAGTTTTTCCTCTTCAGCATTCCATATTTTTTACTTTGATTGATAATAACCCATATTTATAATTTCTTTTAGTATTGTTCATGAATTTTGTACAATTAAATAATTATTTGAATTAGATTGAAGAGATTACCACCTGCCAATATGCCCTCCAGGTGGTTCAACAATCGAATGTTAAATAAATCAAATAAATATAAACGAATAAAAAAATGTTGTTTGAAAAACAAGGAGTTAGCATTATAATTTTGATTTCAGAGGATACTTTAAATAACGAAAATAATATGTTTAAATCATAATTAGTTTGTAGAAATAAAGAAAATAAAATATTCAAGGAAGTTTTAAAGTCCTGGAATTGTCAGATCTTTGAAAAAAATATTTTTTTTACTTTTTATATAAGCAATGATATAAATGCAGTCTGAAAATGACACGTGATTAAATAATCAACGGCGAGCTGAAATCATATATTTAATAGAAATATTTGTATTTAAGTATCGAAGCATTAGGCTTAAAACCATGCATTTTAATGTTCACTTTACTATAAAATATCTACGAGAAATAACACCTAGAAGTTGATCTAACACAGCTTCTGTGGTAAGAATACAAGCTTACCAGTAGATCACGACATTATTTTGGTATATTCCGTATCAGGGAGGCAGCCGGGAGAAATGGTCTCCCGCACCGTAGGTTACGGTATTTGGAAAGTTTGAGCATCATAGGTCATGTTCAGGAGTCAGTACATTAACATATATTTGTGACAGTATTTATATGACATCTCCTGACGGACGACAGAGCACGGTTGGAAATCCCCACCTTGTGAGTGATTCTAATGTGCTTCTTCAAAGATTTGACCTGCAACGAAGATTGTGGTGTAGCCTGAATCGTTTCAAATGTGGCCACGGTTGCGAGTACACGCCTTGCAGTCGAGTAATGATTTTAAGTCATTTATGCGCTGTCAGCCGTCATAGATGAGATTTAATTGATGCCCCATTATACTCATGTGGTATGGTCTAGACTGCAGTGCTTCCCAAATTGGGGGCCGTGACCTCCTGGGGGGCCGCTGGATTTCTCGTGGGGGTCGCGAAAATATTCAGTACAAAGTACAAATATTCACTTATGAATATTTTTCCACATAACATATTTAGGAAATGTATATATTTAACAGTTAAAACATGCGATCTCATCTATCGCATTAAATTGTTTCATGTGAGTATAGTTTTTATTTAAAAAAAAAGTTTTTAAGCAAGTTCCTATAATTTTGTGTTGAATATAAATATGTGTATTTTAATTGTAATAATTATTGCCAAATAAATCTTCAACCATAAAAAAAATGTTTTTTTTGGGGGGGGGGGATTAATTACTTCAGATTTAGGGGGCCGTTACATGAAAGTAATTGGGAAGCACTGGACTCTAGAGTCTAGACTATTGGTGACATCGGGAAAGAGGATCCTTTATAAAGATTCTCGGAAGAATTGGAAAAGATTTATCGAGCTACAGCGTCAAAAAATGTTTATTCATATTTTCAACGCTGAATCTATGTTTAAGTCTCATACTTATTTATATGTAGGCACATTTTGAATACTTTTGTAAAAAAATCATACATATTTTTTATTTATTAAACTGGAAGCTTTCGACTTTATTCTTTCTAAAAATATGTAAATTATAACCATAAAAACCTGCCTCGTTGAAAATGCTAATTGCGTTTTTCCTTACTTTTGATTTTCAACGTTGTATAAAATCGTTCCAGTTATGTTACTTTCCAAAAACTCTTTCTTTTCAAGTGAATATTTCAAGTAAATGTCTCCTCGCATGTGTAACTTTTTTCTCATATTCCCTGGAGACTTTTTTCCTCCCCATATAAAAATATACTGAGCGGGTTGATTGATAATCAAAAATTTATAGTCCCCCAAAAAATAAAATATTTCGTGAGAGAAAATGTCCAATTCTATAATATTTACTATTCCAAACAAATCTTTAGGTCTAGTTTTATGTGAGAAAACAATAGAAATGTATTATTTATTTTATTCTAGATATAAATAATAATTTCATTTGAGTTAGAATGTTTGGGACTACATTTATTAACTTTGATCGGGATATTTATTTTGACTTTCAATCAAAACGTTACAACTGACTGAATGATTTTCTTATTTTAATTTAAACATAGTACTTCAATAACATTGACAATACAATAATCATTGCGATAAAAAGAGTGTCATTTTGAGTGATTGTTTCCAGCCACCTGCAGCATCAGTTTGGAGATGCATAGCGGCGCGGTAACGCATTGGACTTACGTGCGGAAGGTCGTCGGCTCAAGCCCCGTGTTGTGCTATTTTCCTCGAATGACACAGGCATTTTTCCGTCTAGTATTTGGAAGTACAAGAATACCTATGACTTCGGTTACATATATTATTTCAATAAGAGGAAAAAATACATGTCGGGTGCTTCGATCGTCTCACTTCGGTGTGTCATCGCATCAAGTACAGCGGTGTGGTCGTTGAGTTTGCTGGTTTGCAACGCCTCACACATTTAAATAATTAAAATCTCTACAGCACAGCTTTGTTTTCCGATTAAATTGACGTTGGAATGGTGAAGGGATCCTCATCGCCTAGCATCGCTAGCATCCTATATGATTAAAACATCGATGCTACATATCTTTGACCTAGTTGGTGAGTTTGGATTGATTTGAATTCGATTCACGTTAGTATTAAATTTATTTAAAAAGGTTCTTAGTATGGTTTTCACTTCAAACCTCTTAAACGTCATACTGGTTGGTTGGAGATAATAGACTGTTTATAATAAAAGTGTAATGCAATCAATACAAGTTTTCCGGCAGGCAACCTTGTCTTTGGCCCATTGATCAAACGATCATGTTTGGAACCATCGAAATATGCATATAACTCGTAATACATGTTTTGACAATGCTACCGCACTTAGGCAGCAACACTCGTATACGTCTTGGGCATAACCTTATTGTTACCAGACGAACACTATCAGACCGGGACTTTTTCTGCTTTTCATCAGGAATCAAACCCAAAACCCCAGCTGGAAGTTAATCATTCTCTAGATCACAGATATTGTCGGAGGAAAAATTTTTCGAGGTATGGTAGTTGAAAAAAAAAACAGTAAATGTGTAAGTAAAGGTGAATGCTAACCATTACTCCACGGGTCGCATGAGTTATTTTGCAGTAGGCCCGAGGATCGCATATTTTCAATATTAAAAAAAGCAAAAAAAAAAAAATTACTTCAAAACAACTTATCAATATGTTTTCTATTTTATTATAATTTTTTTTTCAAGAATTATTGACGGAACATGGTCTTATTGTTTGCAGGCTATGTGTTTGACATGTTTGCTATAGAGTTTTGCCAAGAAATGTAAATAGAGAAGCTTCCAATACTTTTTAAATTAAAAAGTATAAAACATCCGTCATATATAATTTAATCCTGAATAGTCAAATATTATAAGATATTTCTACAAAATGAGGTATGTAATTGCATATATTCGACAGTACGAATCACTAATAGACTTGTTTAAAGCTAAAATACCATATACGAGGCGTATCCAGAAACTAAGTGTACTGATTCTCTCACGACCGGATGGATTTTATTTTCGACATGTTGGCTAAATTTCCGTGTAGCCTGACCCTTCCCCTCCACAACGAGACCGGTTTGAGGTCATTACGTTGAGGAGTGTCGACGCGACAACACGTTTCGTGAAAAATGTCAATCCCATCTCCCGCCAAGTTGAATCGAGTGGAGGCCGGGCAAGAGTTTTTGAGGCGCTGCAAACTCCATGGAGATGAATTTCTCCGCTCCATCGTTACTGGAAATGAAACTTGGGTTGCACACTACACGCCTAAAACCAAAAGGCAGTCTCAACAGTGGCGTCACACCTCTTCACCCTCCGCCAAAAAGTTCAAAACCACAATTTCAGCCAAGAAAATCATGGCATCCGTATTTTGGGACGGTCAAGGCATAATTTTAATTGAATATATGCCTCAAGGGGAGACCATTAACTCTGCAAGATACTATGAGACCCTAAAAAAATTGCAGAGGGCGATTCAGAACAAGAGGAGAGGCATGCTGACAAAAGGAGTCTGCCTGTTGCACGACAATGCCACACGGAACTGCTCGCCTCGTTTAAATGGGATGTCCTGAACCATCCTGCGCATTCCCCTGATCTAGCACCTTCAGATTACTATTTCTTTACCTCCCTGAAGCTGCACATGGGTGGAAAAAGGTTTTCAACCGACGAGGAGGTAAAGGAGGAGGTGGAGAAGTGGACGGAGGGGTTGGCGGGAAACTACTTCGAGGAAGGCATCAAGAAGTTGATACCCCGCTTTACCACCTGCATTGAGAGGAATGGCGACTATGTCGAAAAATAGCTTACATATGTACTACGGTAACCACGTAATTTTTTTGTTTAAATAAAAAAAATTGTAACCTACAAAAATTCAGTACACTTACTTTCTGGATATGCCTCGTATTATCCGCACTGATAATATTCCAAGGGAACAAAATAATGTTACTGATAATCGAGCAACTTTAAATAGGTGAAGTTTAGCTAAGCTTGTGTGAAGACTATATTTGATAAATTGCATAGTTCACATCCCCGATATTAAATTCCTGACATATCATGTTTTATGTAACTGAAACCAAAATATTTTAGTATATTTTTTTAATACTGTCGGTAAGATTAGCTCAGTAAAAAGGGACAGGATCTCTTAGGTGGTCGCCTCGGGTTGTAAAAACTACATCCCGGATTGTAAAGAATTCCTTGGTCATTGTCTGTTTAAAAATAAAAAAGGGTCTATAATAAAATCTACTTCGTAGTTATTTTCTATTGTAAAGATGGAAATTGTAAGGCCAGCGGTATCGGCTAAGGAATAAGACCTACGGTCCTATTGTGAGAAGACAAAAGTGAAGTATCATAAAAAATCCATACGGCTCAAGATGGGGTAATAAAGTACTGTCTAGACGACGACCCTTTCTTGCTGACTTGTATAGAAATACCGATGCCAATTGTCTTTCAAATAATCTCGGGTCTATCAGGCGGCTATTGTATTTTTTTAAGTGACAAGGAAAACATGTAGATTCTCTTTCTCCCAATCCGGCTATAAAAGAGCGGAAATTTCACAAACAGCCGCTCTTCGCGACCAGACACTACGCTGATAGGACGTCTCTCCAGAAACGGTGTTTGTACGGAAGACTGCCAGACTTGTTTTCCTCATATATCACAGAACTTCAGAACGCCATCTGCAAATTATCGGTGAATATCATTCCTTTTATTTTAATGCTGGATTTCGTCCGCACATTTTAACCATCGCTCAACTTTAATTCTAATTGTTATTGAAATCCCCTTTTGCTAATCGACAACACGATCTTTGTAGCCAACTTTAAACTTTTTTTTCTTGACATTCGTTCAAGTTTTTTTTATATTTTTTTTCTTTTTTCTTTTTCCATAAAATAATAAACTGTTTTGTTTTAAAATTGTTTCTTGTTTAATTGTATCACCTTGTCCCGCTGAGAGTTAGAAAGAGTTACACAGAGTTAAAGGAATCCAACGAACCCCTGAGATCTAAAAAGTACTTGCCTCTTTAGGAAGCCGGCGGAGCTGAACGGGCCTGTCGCACCTCGTATGATGGTAATGGGTTATAATTGATTTATGTATTGAAATGTGAACATATTAATATTGTTTCTTATATATAGCAAAAAGGCTTGACACTTGACATGTTTTAAACGACAATAAAACAAATCTCAAGGCGCGATTTGTACCTATTTCTGGATAAAATTCTGTAACTGCAATAATTAAAGCCACAAGACTCACAGCAACGCCTTAAAAATAATATTGGAGTGAGACTAATGGACCATAATTAATTTATTAAAAAGGCTGGGGTGAGGTTTTGGATCAAAACAAAATAATTATAAAGAGTTATTAAAAGGTTATAAAATCGTCGAATACTTAAAAAAGAACTTAATAATACATGAACGAAATTAAATTTATTTTTCCATTTCAAACACAACTGTGCTTATTTTTATACGTGATGGGAAGTTATAGACTTGAACTATTTTGATTTTCTAATCGATAGCAAAAAACATTTTTATTTCTTTAAAATATTATGTTTATGTACTTTATATAACACATTTTATGAACGGATAAATTTCATTTATTTGATTTCCAAATCTATATAAACATAAATGTGGAAAAAGTTTTCCAGTGCTTCTTGTGAAACTAAAAAAAATGTGTCATAGACCTCTCAGATTTAGAAATAAATACTTAAGTTTTTATCGCAAATAATTTCAAGTGTGATATTTCAAACATTGATGACCTTCGTCTATTTTCACTTGTTTGCTAGTTTCAATTGCCGATGTGAATGAACAAAAATATCGTTTCAAGCTTTTTCCTTAAACACATGTCTTTTAACATATTTCTGAGTAAATTTATGAACTTTCTTTATGCCATTAAATCAAACAAATTCATTCATTTAAACTATGGAATAAAATGAAAATATTTCATTAGATTTTCTTTCAATTTTTGACTGAGTGAATGAAATGTTAAGGTAAATTGTGAAAATTTGTAAGGTATTGAGGAGGCGAAATACTCGTATGTTTGTCACGATTGGAAGTCCTCCCTACCTCCCCCGAGGGGGAATCATTGTGATGTTACTTATTGATTTAGCTTATCTTTTGATGTTTCATCAGACGCGATCGATCTTAACATTAAAGCTTCTTTTTAGAAAACGAATTAAAATATTACGGTTTCTTAAATAAAATATTTTGATTACATTATTGAGTCATGTCAGTAGGTTTTTTAGTAATAAAATGAAGGACATATAATAGTTATAGCTAAGTCATTAACTGTGAAGGTTTAGAGAAATTGTAATTTGTTTAGTCAAACACTGTTTATATAACTGTAAAATCCTACCGGTCTCAAGGTTTACACCTCATCATCACAAAGAAGCCTTGTTCGTGCTCCCCTGATGGGGTGTAAACATCGAAACCGATAGAGTTATGCCATTATATAAATTGGAATAAACAGTGTTTGACTAAAAAAATTACAAATAAAGAACGCAACAACAATGTTTTTTTTATTGAGTTCACTATCGGTTTCAAAGACCTCTGTCTTCTTTTTCGTGTGATGAAGAAGCTGATGAAGAAGACAGATAATTTTAAAACCAATTAATAGCACAGCGGTGAATACAAAAAATAAAGTGTATAATTCATGTGGGTCTCTTCTTGTTGTTTTAATTTTGGTTGTTTTTGTATTTGTGTTTCTGTGTGTTTTTCTTTTTTTTTTTTTTTTTTTTTCTTTTTTTTTTTTGTTTTGGATTTGTTTTGATTTTTATTCTTATGATTGTGTGCGGTATATTGTGGGATGAATATTTTTGGTCTTTCTGGAGTGATAATGTGTGAGGAGTTGAGTTTCGCAAGATGTTTCCAGTTGTAGTTGAGTGTCACTGTTTGTCAGGTTGATGAGAGCGTGCAACGGGGTTTTTTGTGTTATCAAAAATCGGAAAGAAGTATCGATTTATTTTTTCATGCTAAATATCCTCAGTGAGATACAGGTAAAAGCCTAGTTTACTGGGGATACGACAAATGAAAGGCAACAAACCCAGATCCATTAAAATTATATGTCCAAATCAAATTACCTGTTGTTTTTTCTCAAATTGTGTATATTTCTTGTCATGTGTAATAATAAATAAAATAAAAAAATTATATTAAACTAAAACATTATTGTCATCAACATGTTTCTCATCTGTACTATAACTCCCATGCAAATTCCATCTACTTTTATAAGCTGTTCTAATCTTTAAACACGACTATGGATACTATATACTCGTATTATTGATATTGAAACAAAAGCTGATTGAATGGAAAAATGCTAAAGATAAATATGTTTTCTAGATGTGTATATTTCAATGTGTTTATCGAATAAATTGAAGTGTATTTAGTATGTGGTACGATAATTTTTTTTCTTTAGTTATAATTTTTTTTCCAGTTTAAGTAAATAGATATTTATCATATCAAAAATATTCCACATCAACTTTATTTTTTCGCATAAGATAAAACATCACCGATAATATCGAAGGGAGAACTTATTAAAATTTTGTCAAAAAAAAACATTCCTTAACTTAATAATTATCGAAATGTTAACGTGGAATATTTAATTAAAAATTATGTTAATTATAATACTCGTACATGTATAAATTTGTTTTTTTCTTCTAATGGTGCGCTGTGTTAACTTAAAAATTTATTTTTTATAACACTTTAAGGCTGGTATACATTTTAGAAAAGTAAAATAACATTTTTGTCACGAGTCAGCGTCGACTCGCATTCGGCAACTTCCGCTCCTCAACCGGAAATCTAACGGAAGTAGAAGCCTGTCTTTGTTCCTGCTCAAGTCATGAAAGCGAAGCATCCGAAAGTTAAATAATTAATTATATCCGTGGAATTAATGCCTAGCAGTTATGGTGTGCGGAGGATTTGTTGAAAATTCTCCCTTAACGGCTGAATCGTAAAGATAAGTCGTCTGCTGGGAACATTAATTTTGGAATGTAAAGAATGAAGAGTGATTCTGAAGGTGATTTTGTGTGCAAATTGGATTCCAGGTGTGCAAAGGGTTATGATCCATCGGTTTATGCTGTAAAGAGAAGTAGGCAAGAGTGTATAGATTTTATAAATAAT
Organism: Odontocerum albicorne; assembly: GCA_949825065.1. NCBI lineage: Eukaryota > Metazoa > Arthropoda > Insecta > Trichoptera > Odontoceridae > Odontocerum > Odontocerum albicorne. The sequence continues at coordinate 5,878,051 of OX463851.1, forward strand.
CATATTTAAGTTAATCATATTTATGTTAATCTATATTTTTCATTAATGTGACTAAAATCACGAAAAAATACTTATTCTTTAAAGTTGTTTTCAAAAGGCTAATAATAAGGAAAAAGGGATTCCTCGTATGAAAGCAGTAAACTTCACCAGCATTCAAAAGCAAAAATTAAGTGAAAATTGTGTTGAAATTATACATCAATGAATGTCCTATAATATACCATATATAATTTGATTAAATTATTATTAATTTCAAGTTAGCCAAATTTTAAAGACATAGATCACTTGATACGGAAATTTATATTTTTTAAGAAAATTAATGTAGTATTTTGAGTATTTAAAAAATAATGCTGGACTCCTAAGATCTTTTCTGCATTATTGGTATAGCGTTTAATTGTTAAGAGCTAAAGGCATTTATTATCAAGGCACTTAACCAGGTTCACCAGTATGCGTTGGGATATTTTTAGGGAGATTGATTGTCATCGTAATGTTATATACAAGAAACAACAATTTTTATTAAAAATGTGTCAGATGACATAAATAGTTTTATTTAAGAAAAAGACAAATATTTTTTTATGAGTACTTAATCCAAATCTTTAAAAATAGAAGCATACATAATTGAGTTGTTTTAAAAAGTATAGTTGGGCTCAGAAAATTCTTACATCTTACTAACAAAGCTAATTTATTCCCCAAGTTGTGTAATTTGCTGGTAATTGAGTTTTTGAAATAATTCGTTCTTATTTAGTTTATTTTGCTTTGTATTAATTAGCTGGAATATGGAACTGAATTAGATTTTTTTAAATGGAGAAAAACCTTGCTATATTCTGGGAATATTGACAAGTTGACCGAGATACATTGAATATGTTAAAAAATTGGTCGACGAAATCTTTTGCGATTTTTTTTAAGAATGGTGAATATAGTAAGAACCTGCGCTTTATATGTATAGGTGATTCAATGTACTGTACGCACCTTCGATTTTGTATTAAGTCAATGGTAAGTTTATAAAATTTCTATTAACATATTTAAAATTCGTCGTTTTTTCGAAACGGCTTGATATTGATAAATCTGTTGTGATAAGTCTGACAGAGATGTAGATTTACCGGTCTTGACTTAGCAAAATTAAAATCCGTTACATAAGTTAAATCTCTTGTACTGTGTATAACAATATATCTGTTAGAGTTGAAACATGGACGATGAGCAAGAAAGAAACAAGCGTGGCAGATGCCTTTAAGATGCTCCGTATCCCATGGGCCGTAAGGGGCAATAAAGTCTCTGTCATCCATGAATTAGAGATTATCAAAATGCTTTTGACAGCGTGTATGAAATGAACTCTTTATTAGAAAGAATAATTCAATTCTTAAGAAACTAGTGATCATGGGCGCAGTTGAGAGAAAACGAGAAAATGGAATTGTCTTATAAGATGGAAAAAGTGAAAAAAAGAAATAATCACATGATTTTATTTAAACGTTGACTTGTTATGGCTTAGGACTAATAAAGAATGAAAACATGTGTATACACAAAGTTTTACACATAGAAAAGGACCACAATGCTCAGCATTGAGCACGCGATGAAGAGATATAAATGCCATTTTTTTTCATATTTTTCAATTTAACGATTTTCAATCAAAACGATTAAAAAAATATATATTTTGGTAATAATGAAACGTTTCACGTTTTCAGCATCCCGTAAATTTTATCATTACTTAACACATGTGAAAATGGTTCAACGAAGGATAAAATATATTCAAAAGATAAGTGTCTAATGGAACTTATCTCCCTTTTCTCACTCCTCACTTTGCTTTACTATATTTTCAGAAATAACTGTTCATTCTTTTTTTATTAACATTACTTCTTCCCACACCTTCTTCAAAAACACATTTTTTCTCCGTTTACCACACATTTCGTTCCCAATAATTCCCAATTCGTTTCGGTTTTCATTATCATTCTGCATTCTCAATCACAATTGAAATCCGATCAAGGCATAAACTTGCGTTAATTTATCGTACGACACGGGTTTCTCTTTTATCTCGATTTATTCTCTATCCCCCTTGAGTGGAATAAGTTTAAGGGATTTTATTTCCACAAAAAATATTCCCCACCTTTGTCGTGGAATTCGATTTAGTACACAAAAAGGGAAATTCAATCAGGCTGCGTTAGCATAAGACCTCTATTTACTGTCATATACTCGTATGATAGACACAGGGGGTGAAATTTTCTTCCATTTTGACGTGTGAGATACGTGGTATTATTGCCTGATTATGTATTTGAATGCTGTTTTCCTTAACTCGGAGGTTTGAAATATACAGGTATATACTTGAATTAAATTTAAAAAAAGGTTTTTCTTTAATCTTTAAGCTGTTGAAAATATTCTTAAAAGTTTGACGATCGATTTTTAATTATAAAACACCTTTTGAGTGATTTATTGAGTTAAGTAGATGTACAATATAACTATTATCAATAATTAGGATAGGAAACTAAGTCAATGAACCACTAAAACATATATTATATAACCGAACCAGATAGTCTACAACAGTATTTAAGTACTATATTTGATGAATAAGGGTGACATATGGACGTGAAATAAATTGAAAAGAACCGAAAATATGATATAAAAATAGACAGAATATGGATTGAAGTGATTACGAATGGATGTCAACTTAATGTGATGACTTATATAAAACAGAGCCTTCTAAGTTGGTTTGAGGACGTGGAATAAATAAATAAAGAAAGACTAAGAAAACAAATAAACAGTACAACTGTGATTGGAAAGTGTGCTAGGGAAAGTTTAAAACAGTATGTATGGAAAGAGTGAAACATATTTGAAAAGGAGAAAAAAAATAATGTAAGATAAATCGTAGATATTGTACGAGAAGGTATATGGATTTGGAATAAGTTAAATAGGTGATCGAAATAGTAAAAACTAACACTCTGTCTTCTTTGCCTACCCCAGCAGGAAAACAGAATACGGGATGCATTTGTATAGATAATTCTAAACAAAATACTTTAAAAAAATAATGAAAAATTAGGAAAATGGAGACCGGGTAAAGAATGGAAGCAGATAGATAAATCTTGATTGAGGGAAAAGAGAAGAGTACGAGAAACATAAGTGCGTATATCTCGAGTTGTGTGAGTGTGTACGAGGATAAATAGTGTGTATAGTACATGTAGAACGATGTTGAGTTATGTCTTTTCTGCATACACGTATAATAGAACTCGAGGAAAATGGTTTCATGGGACATATGCCGTATATTTGCATAATTTATGCATTAATATAAGTTCAGTTATGATTCGATATAATTAAACGAGTAAAGTTATAATTCAAAATTTTAAGTTACTCTTGTTACTTTGTCACATACAGGCTATTGCAAAAAAATGTATCCACAATTTTAATGTTTATAAAATATGTATTTATTAGCGTACACTACCCTTTCAACGTTCACAATAAACTACAGGAATGTATTTTTTATAAACGATGACTATTCTGGTCTAGACATTATTGCTGGTAACGCGAAGCAACGGAATCACAAAACATCGATAATCATTTCATTTAGTATTTGGGCACATTTTCTTTCAATAGCTTTTCATAATTCATCAATTATTTCAGTTTTTTTAGCATAAAATTTATTCTTTAGAAATCCCTAAGTAGCACTTCTACCGTGTTTTCGTACTTCCAGTTGCACTTTCTTCGCGTTTTCATACTAACCGTAGCACTTCTAATGCGTTTTAGTACTTCTAGCAGCACTTCTACAGTATTTTCGTACTTCCAGTAGCACTTCTATCACTTTTTGTACTTACAGTAGCACTTCTAATGTGTTTTAGTACTTCCAGTAGCATTTTTACCGGTAACACTTCTACCGCGTTTTCGTACTTCCAGTAGCATTTCTACCACGTTTCTGTACTTCCAGTAGCACTTCTACTGCGTTTCCGTACTTTCAGTAACACTTCTACCGCGTTTTCATAATTCCAGTAGCACTTCAAAATAAACTTTCTTTAAAACTTAGTCTGGTTTCAGCCTTTTTTTCTCAACGGTTAAATCTAGAACAAAAAAAATTAACGAGTTACTATCTAGTCAAGATACATTTTTTTGCAGCATCCTGTATTAACTATTAAGATTTGGACCATAGATATCAGTCGATCTTTATAGCTTAGTTGATAAGAAGATGTTCTCCAATCCAGGAATTGCAGATTCGATTCCCGTTGATATCAGTTTTTTTTAAATCGGTTTCATTCTGGTTTATATTTAAACCCTCTTATAACATATTTTTTATTGTAAAGAAAACATTGTCACGTGGCAATAAACCAGGCAAGTTTTACTATTTTCAAGAACGAAAATGAAATAGTATGTAATCAGTATTAAAAAAATTAAGATTGGATTGTCCTCGAATTAAAATTATCAACACTTCAATGTATCAAGTGACATCGTAAGAAATAACGACAGTCTAATGGAAACTTCGAAAAAAATAAAAACTCCCTTCCGATAAAAAAAAAAATTACTTTTAAAGTTAATGTTGATGTTAGTATAAAAAAATTAAAATATATTATAACTGATTCAAGAATATTTGAATCTGTCTACCGATTTTTTTTTCTCAATCTATTTTATTTCGCATTTAACTATAAAATTATACATTTTCTCAATTTGTAATGAGTTTATATCATGAACTCCGTCACTTGGTTGTGGAATGGACTCATGTTGGTACATGTTTTAAAAAAATATGATTAGTCTGCTTTTTACTTAAGGCCTTTTGAACACTTTTTGCTTCATTGTAAGAGATCACTACATACCAATTAACTCGTCAGTTGTACTGTATATAAAGAAAGCGTCATGTATTTAAATTGATTTAATAAGACGGAATATTATGACAGGGTTTTTGCCGTTGCTAGTTCTGTGGCATGGTATGGTCTCAATTCAAGTGTTAGTGATATAGGTGGCATGTGCAGTTTTAGGAAACATTTAAAGACATCCCTTTTTGGGAGGTCTTATCAAAATGTATGTTTAAATATGAACACTTTACTACACTTCACCTAAAGCTGAATATGTTACTATTACATTTAAGTTTTCTACGTACCAAATTTGTTTTTCTAAATATATATGATAAAGTAAATTACATATATAATGTCCACTTGATCACCTTTCTAAATTCCATATATAATGTCCACTTGATCACCTTTCTGAATTCCATATATAATGTCCACTTGATCACCTTTCCAAATTCCATATATAATGTCCACTTGATCACCTTTCTAAATTCCATATATAATGTCCACTTGATCACCTTTCTCTCTTGATTTATAATATTTTTAATCTGTTACAAAAAATGGGTTTGAATCCCGAGCTACTAGTAGATCGCCCGCATTTCTCTAAAAGAGAGGAGTTTGTTATCTAAATGGTGCAATATAAAAATTATCTGTATTATTATTAAACAACCGATCAAATTAATTATTAATTATATGGTTTCATATTATTTTTTTAATTGTAACAAAAAATCGAAAATTCTTTTTTTGATCTATAAGGAACAATTGACGATAAAAATACGAATAAGGACGATAAATAAAGAAGAAGAAAAAAATACGCAGCAATGGACTGGACCGGTTAGACGAAGTATAACTCTATTGATCACAAGATGGGGAATTGTGATGTACGTCAATACCTTAAGTTATGTTTACATTGATAAACTAGCAATTATTCAGCAATTTAATAGCAAAATTAAAAATTAATACACTGTCCATCAAAATAATAATTTAACAAACCAAAAAAGGGATAATATTTGAGTTGGTTTTGTAAATATCAGACATTCTCGTAATCATTCTTAACCTACAGTTAACAATATTGATAAATCGTTTAACTTGTTCAATTTTATTGATTGAATATTCATTGGGTGATTAAAAAAAAGCATATTGAAACAACAATTATACTGTCCACATGAATAATAAATTAAATATATTGTATTTTCCTATTGATATTGATTAAAAATTGCAGTAGATATTTATTTTTTAGTGATGGGGTTACATCGATTTCAGGAAATATACAGTAAGCTGTTTAAAGTGGAATGTACGAGTAAGTTTTAACTTTTAGAAAAGCAAATGAAGCTAAGACGTGCTTAAAACACTAGTGAAAGCAAGACAAATACGGTAAGAATGAAAACAGCGTAGAATGTGGAGTAAAATAATGTATGATGCAGATATTTAGACAGATTGTGGTTTTAATGAATATGCAGTATTAGAGGAGCACTGAGATGATTTAACCACGTACAGAGAATGAATGCTGAAATATTAAGAAATCATTTGTATTCGAAAAATATAAAATTCAAGAAATTTTTTTGGAAGTGCTGGAAACTGACAAATCTTAAAAAAATCTTAAAAGAAGGAAGAGTGACAAATCTTTAAGAGAGTCTTTGTTTTATTTGCTTGCCATAGCGTGGCATTGTGTTTATTAAAATAATATAACTCAAACCACAGACTAACAATAGTGGATTTTGATTTATATTTCGACTACTCATATATTGTAGTGCTTTGAAATTGTTTGTCGGAGGTGGTTGCCAGGTTTTGATGCCCTTCGAAAGTTTTTACATGGATATTACACTAGCGTATAATGTAAACTAACAACACGTTAATACTTCCCTTACTGTGCTAAAAAATCACGCCAGTAACGGTGATGGACACTGAGGGTACAGTAAACATTTATGTTTTAAATTAAAATTATGCAAAATCCATTTGTTTTTTTTTTTGTAATTAGCTATAAACATCATTTTATTATGTAATAAAATGTCGAATAATATAAAATAAGTGTAAGAAATGATAAAATAAGAGCTGAAACAGAGAGGCGACATTTCTATAAGAATATCATTTTCCCACTGCGTCGTTCGGTCTGCGCAACGTTCAGAATGCGCATGCGTGATAAGGCGGTCTCCAACCTTTTAAAAAAAAAATCATAAAATTATACAATAAAATGAAGCGTGTATTTTTTGGCCATAAAAATATAATTCGAATTAAGACAATAATTAACATATTAACAAAATATAAAATAAATATATAAATTCAAAAATAATAATATAAAAACAAACACGAAATTCAAATCAATAAAATATGCCATTTGGAAAATATAAACACTTTGAAAATAGGTCAAAATTTAAAAATCCATGTTTTGATGTAAATAATATTTCTTCGTCTTCTTCACTGGCCTCCAAATCAGAATCTACTTCATCATGTACCTCGACAAAATCTTCTGATTCTGATATATTGCCTGTCGCCTCAAATTCCAAATCGCTATCATCGCTATCGATATTTCCCGCTATCTCAATTATTATTTTTTTGAAACTGAAATAATAAAGAAAAAATTATTTGTAGCTTCTTAGCATTTATTTAAGAAATAAATTTGCTGGTGGTCAAGATTCTGGACTCAGTCCCTTTATGCCCTCTTCTTGAAGTTTTTGATGCCGTTGACAGCATTACCAACAGTTGCCGCCTGATTTCATGCTTCTTGAAATAGAGATCCAAATGTATTTTTGGTTATTCCACTTGTTGGATAGCGACGTAAATGTACAACTTTCGTTGCATTGAATTTCAATGGAGCAAAAAATGAAACATCGAGGGGTTGTAACTTTTGTGCACTATGTGGCGGCAAGCAAAGAAAGTGCACATTATTTTCGAAAGCTTTTTCGTCGGGATCAGAACAATGGGATCCATGCCCATTCAATACCAATTTTGACAGCTTTTGCTGCCAGAGACATTGAGCCAGACTCTTCACTCCAGTTACATCGTTTAAATGTCCTTTCACGATTACGCACCATGATCTACAACAAACGGGGAGTAATTAATACAACATAAGTTATGTCCGTTTGCCCCTTTAACATAGTGTCCATTTGCCCCTACATAACATAGAGTTTGTTTGTAAAAATATTCAGGTAGTAGTAACATGATTTTGCCTTCCCTAATACACTGCACTGACATTAGCTAAACACGATAGAAACATAACCTCAAAAAGAAAACTTGCAGTGAAACAGAAATATTCATGTCATTATAACGAAAATATAGTTGTAGTGTATTGGTCCTTACCAGTAGGTAGACAGCAGGCACAAAGAATAATAAATATCTAAAAAATTATTGAGATATTACCAGATTACTGTTTTTATGCGGAGCGCAACACTACTGACGTTGAGAAAAATACTCACAATGATGGCCAACATGTATAACTAGGTTTGGCATGAGTAAAACTTTAAGGGAGTGTACCGTTTGCCCCGATGTCCGTATGCCGCAGTATTACCCTACCAGATAAAAAATAATAGGATTATAAAACTGGTAACCAATCCCTGGAACGAATGTAAAATATTAACTGTCAAAAAAGAATGAGTCATACGGAGTGTTTTGACATTTAGTCAATTCTCGATTTAATATCATTCATTTCTGTTGATATTTATGAATGATTTTATTTCGTAATGACATCATTCAAATCATAGAGATTTCGATGAGGAAAACATAAAGTATGAAGACTCTGCAAGCAGTATATTTCGAGAAATTAAATAAAACATAAGTCTTAGTCACTCTTGTCCGTTCACAGATCGGCAAGGGTTAATAAGAGTTTTAACAAGATAATGCACTTAGCAGCTAGATTAATGATAAACTTCAACAAGCAAGATTTTTTTTTCAATTTGAATGGTTTTATTTAATATACTTTTTTGTTTATTTTTATATATTTCTTCACTGTATTTTTTTTTTATTAATGTACGTTTATAGTTTGTTTTATATTGCACACCCATGCAATTGTGTGCTTACAACAAAACAACACAGGAATGAATTAGTATTATTTTTGGTGTAGTATAATTTTTATAAACACTATAAATGAAAACGTATTCATAATAAAAAATATCTTTAACTGTAATAACGTATTGAAAAATGCACGGAAAATCAATGAATATAACATTTCTAAATATTATATAATAAAAATACCTATAATTTCCATCGCGATAAGTAATGCACATGGTTATATTATTTCTTGTAATCATCACCACTTACAGAGGGAAGTGTATATTATAATGAAGGAATACCTTATTATATTTTATGGCTTGAGGGAATCGAAAAACCATTAACATCCACAGGTAAAATTTAGAACATTTTTTTCGGCTGCTAAATTTCACATTTTTTTAAATTCTATTGCAGATTTTTAACATTTAATAAAATATTTGGGTTTCATTTTCAGATTATTTCAAATATTTTATGAATCTGCCATTCATCGACGCGCGTTTTATTATGGTTATTGAGGAAGGAAGTAAAAAAATGTTTAAAATGAAAGTGAAAAACGAAATATTATAGAAAGACAAGGAAATTTTTAATTTTGGAATCACGTTCCCATTGGATAGTCACACGAAGTGCGAAATTGAAACAACAGTAGCATCGGGCAATATTATAATTGGTAGGTTTTACAATATGTTCACCGAATGGAGTATTCTAAGAGAAACGCAGCTGGCTTCTAATTACATATTTTAATCTATGTGCATAATTTAATATAAGGATAAGCAAGAGATACTTGACGTTGTCAAAAAAATTAGGAATGAAGATAAAGAAAGTATTGCAAAGTTTGTATGAAAAAACAGTGTTTGACAAAATAGCAAATAAGGATGTTGAGGAAAACGCGGATTAAATGAAGACGTAGGGCTTATTATGAAGAAAATGGCATTGAGACGATTGGCCGATGTAGAAGGAATAAATATTGAGAAATTATAATACATTAAAAACATTTAAATCAGAAACATTCCATATTTAAAGGACCATTCACTGATTTGTAGTTATTCAACTAGAAAAAAAAATACTTATTACTCCGCAGAAATTAAGGAAAAGGGGACTTGCATATGGCATTATTCCTGTTTCATTTGTTGTACGGAGTTTCTGTATACTATACGAGTATTCACATTAGTAATGCATACTCGTATATGAGTATGTTCCGGAACGTTGCCGTGAGACAGTATATTACTCATATATCGTCTGTCTCATTAAAGGAGACTTTGAGATTAAAAAAGATACATTACTTGTAGTTCAACGCCAAACGTGTTGGTAATATTTTCAAATATAAAAACTTGTAAAATTTTCTATATCACATATAATGATATACTTTTTTCGGGTACCATCAAGGATCGTAATAAAAACATTGTTGTTAGATAAGTTAATCCAATTTAGTTACTAAGGTCACCTTATACCTCTAAGAACAAGCAAGCAAAACATATCCTTAATTAAGTATATTTAATTACTACATACCTACATAATAGTACAAAGTTTAAAAAAAATGCTTGTTTCACTACTGTCTCGGGTTTATACATGTGGTATCTTTCAATAAATCAATTATTCGATATTCTATCTTGGTGATTCGAGCACAGTGAAGAGCCTGACTGGAAGACCATATCCTTCGGCTCCAATATCCGAGCCTTCGGATTTATGACTTGAGCTAGCACGGAACTTATCACACTTTTTGTCGCAACGGTCGTTATCGCACTTTTTGACAATACTTCATTACTAATGAAGATATAGTAAGCTTGCTCACATCTAGCGTGTGTGGCTATTGTTACTTGACACACTCTTTTACCAGATTAGGATCCCTTAGTTCAGGCATCACAGAGAATTGAAACTGAAACCCTTTAGTGTAAATCAATCAACTTATAAACTGGGCCTTGAAAATGGTCATTTTCTAAGGTATTTTAAGTTTTTTAAATTTATTTGGTGTAAGTTTGTTTCAGGTATCGTATTTTTATATTAGAAAAAATCAAGGCGCACATATTGTAGCCAAATATAAAAACCCTTTTTGAAAACATTGTTTCATTAAGGGGACATTTTTTAATCATGAATCATCGAAAACAAACAATATCAACATATTGATCACTTAGATAACTTATTTAGTCAGATTCAGCTATACCAATATACTGGTCAAATACGCAAATACTTCTTGAAGGTTTTATTATTAAGATAAAATATTTAATAAAATCGTGGGTAAACAAACATTATATATAAATTGATAAAACTATTTTTCAGCTATCACATGTTAAACTTTTTCAGTAGATATGATAAATTTAGGAAACATGAATGTATTTATACGCTTATTCTATTATATTATAAACAATTTAGACACGGTTTTATATTATTCATAACGATATAAAAGTTTGAAAAAGTCTTCCTTGTTTATTTGGTTTATTGCTTAGGCAATTGGATAAGCTGCGGACAGAAAGCAAACTTTAGCTTTTCATATCTACAAACGAGGCAAAGCCAAAACTTGGCGCCAAGAAATAATCTTGTAGTTTTGTAGCGGATTAGTGAACTTTCTTAAGAGAGAAAAATTGGTCAATGTCTTTATGTAATTAAGTGAACCAATAAAATATCGTAAAGAAAGCGCTCAAATAAACCCCTATCTTGATTTTATGACTTTCGCGAAATATGTTGAAATTATATTTACGGTAACTACTCGTATAATATATTATATTGGTTTGTCACTGACTGTAACAAATTTACGGTAATTGACAAGCCCACCTAGTTCTACGACCTTCCTATCAAATATTTGTTAAGAGTTTCTTTTTCAAGATAATTACTTGTATATTCTTTATTGATTAAAATTACCAGCAACGAAATAAAATAAAGACATTTTCATGTTACAAAATCATTCCGATTTATTATTTACGTAAATTCATAGAAAATAAATTAAAGGTTATATGAAATTGATTATGCCTCAAGTTTTATACGACCTCTTCTAATTTCTTGCTTGGATCTAAGGACTTTAACGGGCGTTAAAAATCAATCAGAGTGTAATCTTTTCTTAAGGTCTTCCACGTGCCTTCTTTTATAAATAAAAAGTTTTTAATGGAAAAGAGAATTAATAAGATTTACTTAATTCCCAAAAATTTCTCCGAAAAACAACTTTATTAATACCCTTTGAAAATTGAGATGAAAATTTTATATTCCAAGATTTTTTTCTCGTTTTCAAAAGAATCTTGTTTTTGTCGTTTAATTTATTTCAATAAATTGGGCTTCTTTATTTGATGTCTCATTTTCCGTTTGTTTTGTTAAATTTCAAAATATCTAAGATCCAAGTGAATTTATTAAATAATAATTGAAACATTCCAAGAATTCAAGTAAAAAATAAATTGAACACCATTTAGCTCCTTTTTCTCTTTTTGCTTTATAATACTAATGGTTAAATAAAGATTCCGAAAAATACATTAAGGAACTTTTGAAAATAAAGTCAAATATTTGAATGTCGTACACAGATCAACATAATTTTTTTTTTCTCTAATCTTAGAATTTTTTATGCATAACATTGAAAGCAAACATCTCAAATAATTGGATTATCAGTATTATTCTTCTCATATGATTATTTTGGTTGGTTCAACTATTTCGGCATGGGTAGAAACGAAGCAAAGTCAATTGTTACCAGCCACGTCCATAGTTTGTGGATTGTGGAATGACCCACATATATTCAACGGTATTTTACCTGTAGGGGTGTAGAGTGACACGAAGCGGAGGCCTCTCAACAAATACCCCATCATTAAAGAGAGTAGTATAATACACCAATAGTCTGCTGCAAGCGATTCCACTTAAGTTTTAAAGTCAAAACCTGACGAAAGACATCAACTTCATTAATACTGAACCAAGGCGGAAAAGATATAATTCGAAATGGCTTAAATTAAAACAGTGTAGTCATGTTCCTGAGACTGATATGCTGTGATGCTGAAAGCAACGGGAGACTTTCACATTATAAAAAAAGCCTTTTGAACTATAAAAGTAAAGCATTCTGCCTGCTTAACTTCAGAAATTTTATATCGCAAAATAATATGGAAACGAAAGCCACAAGTAGAGCAGGGTAGATGTCCTCAATTACTTCCACTACCGGCATAGCTGTGAATCTCTCTCTTTTTCGTCAAACAGAATATTATATGGCTATTAACATATAGGACGGAACATTTCATCTTTATTCTATGAAGTCTTTAAAAATGTACGGTTACGGGTACACTCTGGTATGATCTCGTCAGAGGTACGAGTATAATTCTTCGGTCGGAAGCTTTTACTGTTATCTACTATTGAATCCCACCTCGAGATACGAGTAGTTAATAAAAACACTTAAGTACTGAATAAAGATGGAAAAATAATGTTTAGTACTAGTGAAGAGTTGCGAAATTCGGTTCACAACTTACTATTCCCCAAATAATACCGTTCTATAACCCAAAAGTGACTCGGCACTAAAAAAATAGACAGTGGTTGTTAAAAATAACTATGCGATTGTTTAAGGCTGCCACATGAAATAATTTTCTAAGGGTTCTGGGTATTGAACAACTACATGGAATGAAAATATTGCTGGTGTATTCCGTTCCACCGTATTCCGTTAAGACTTACAATTTTGCTCATATAACAAAAGCTTATTTCTTTAACAGTATTGTATACCAATATATCAAACATCAGTTGTAAACACTAAAATTTAGAGGGCTTATTGTTATACGGACTCTTCCAGCCAACTGAAAATATGTTGAAGCGGAATTATGTGAAAACCAAACAGAAATTTTTAAAACCAAAATTGGGTTCAAAGGGAATTGAGTACACAACCTCCGGATTGAAAGGCATGCCAGGAAAATTGTTTCGACTGTCCCATAAGACAATTTTCTAAGGGTTGTAGATGTTAAGCATCTACATGGAGGTGCGAAGATTACTAGTGCCTTTAATTCGGTCTCTTAAAATTTACAATACAATTCGTTTTATTAAAGCTTATTTCTCCGAATATCAACTCGAACATCGCAGACATTATATTTGTGCAGGTAGTATATATTGGTGCAAAAAGCATATTGGTACAAAAAAGTGTAGATATAATATTGATTGATATAGTATGATTGGTGCAGATAGTATATTGTTGCAGATAGTATATTCTTGCAGATAGTATATTGGTGCAGATAGTATATTCTTGCAGATAGTATATTGGTGCAGATAGTATATTGTTGCAGATAGTATATTGTTGCAGATAGTATATTGTTGCAGATAGTATAATTGTTGCGATTAGTATATTGGTGCAGATAGTATTATGATATATTGGTGCAGATAGAATATTGATGCAGATAGTATATTGCTGCAGTGTAAATATTATTTTTTTTAACCCTGCAAATTTCTCTCGTGCGTGGCTCCACATTCAGACTGTGGAGCCACGCATCAAAAGATAATTTAGAGGCTTTGTCAGGAAAGAGAAATTGGAAACACTCTGAATTGGTGTGAAATAATGTATGGGTGTATAATTTCTTTGTATCCATTATGAGATATTTTGAAAAAAAATCTAAGAAAAAGGAAAGGCTTCATTTTGAATAACTTATCACATATTGACAAATCTACAAATGTTTCCCTGTAGTTGGTCCTTCCCTTGGTGAGTTTTATTTTTCCTAAATATATGCAGATACGAAGACATAGCCGTAGCCTAATTTAATAGCCGTAGCCACCACTTTTCTATGCTTACACTCAAATTATATATATTTATTTTAGAATATTTTTAATATGTCTATAATATTGGGTTCGAATTCTGAGTTAGAGCTTTCGTGAGGGTTTTTAAACAATACCATATAAATTATCCCTTTATTATTATTTTAACTTTCTTCAAAGTTGCATATGATCAAAATACCTGTAAAATTTCATTTCATTTGCAAAATATTTGCTCAAACCAACAAATAACTTGAACCTAAAGAGTTTGCAGAAATTTCAGCGAGCAAATATTTAAGCGGCCGTTTATTTGTGGTCACGCCGACTCTCCTCCGCGTACCGGTGGTGGCATGTAAACCCCCTCTGTGCGGTCTATATGCAGGGGCAATGCATTTTAAATGTGAATAAATCTTCTGCCGTCGCGACATATAACCACTGCATCATTCGCCAGTTGGGTGTAGCAACTAATCGAAATGGCATCTTATGAATCAAATAGAAACGCCACTTTAATGGTTATCATCTTGAATACTTTCTTCTTCATCCAATCTTGAATAGTTTCTCCATTACAGTCAGATATTCATATTTTTATATGTGCTTCAGTTTCTGGAGGAGCCATTGAGAGATCGACATTCCTTCACGATATAATTGACAGTTTGTACCACTGCGAATGAATATAAAGGAAATCAATTCCTTCTTCTTTCGTATGATATCCTTCATCGTATCCAAATTGGTGATTCGAAATATTTTGAAGAGCGTGACCGGGAGACAGTTTTGTCTTCTACCCCAATTATCGAGCCTTCGAGTTTAGAACCGCTGCAGTAAATCACGCAATTGGCAGTTTATCATTGCATGTTAAACCTTTGATTAAAACCTTTTAATAAAAGCAATTTAAGATTACTAATACAGTGGAAAATTGGGAATATGAACCGATTTCACTACTAACGTCAGCTATCTGGTGAACTCATATTTCTTTTACCATAGCTTATGTTGTACCTAGATCAATTTTTTTTTTGGATCGAAGGTATGTTAAAGAGGACTGGAAACACCCAATTGCATTGGTAGCACGTCATTTAAACACACCTTCTGGTATTTTCTCACTAAGATATGTTCACGCCGTAGATGCAGAGGTTTATAAGAACTGGAAGCAAAGAAATTGATATTATAGTGCAACTGAATATCCACATCGTCCAATTTGGATTGATATTAATGATATTTGTGTGGCTGCTTCTAAGACAAACGCGGGCACAATACTCTACTATAGATTTTCTACTACTATAGAAGGTACAATATTCTACTGGGTATATATAATATGATACGTATAAAGTAGAAATTAAATTACTTCAATATCATCATCAACATAATAACCATTAAAAGTGTTAATATTGTGGAAATTCGTTATACCTATTGTGAGTAACTATGATTTACATTTTGTTTATACACACACCATCACACCGCTTCCTTGCTGGAGTGCGCAGTGAAGACAGCGACAGACTTTCATATCATGTCACACATATTTCACCTCTTCCACACATATACACCTCATACAGATAATTCACTTGATCTAACCATACTTTCCGTTGATCTTGCTCTAAAACGCCTTACATTCAATATACTTGTTTGTTCAGTTTTTCTTAATTCATTCGTTCCACGAGCCCAACCATTTAATAATTTTTATGTTTAATTATTTTCATTTAAAAATACCTTCATTTCAATTTTAAACATGAAAACGTTTTTTAAACTTCATCATCATATTATCAACCCCAGAACCCAGGATGAATCTTGGCAGCATGCAAGATTATTTGCTTATTGTATACTTTAGCAGCATCTCTTCTTTGATTGGTTATTTCCTGCTATGTACAGTACCCGGTGGTAAGTAATGCACATCGGGCTTAAGAAAGAGACTGTCGGCCATAATCGGCTAACTTTGGCTTTGTGGAGCGTCGTCTCTGTCACTCAATGCACGTGTTCCATCGCGATTTTTTCAGTCATTGTCAAGCGTTCTAGGGACAGAGATGACGCTCTACAAAGCCAAAGTTAGCCGATTATGGCCGACAGTCTCTTTCACAAGCCCGATGTGTATTACTTAGTGCCGGGTACTGTACGGGTGTGTGTGGTAGTTCTCTGTCAGATTATCAAGCCAGCCAGCTTTATCTCCTCATTCTTCTATGACCCATTGGATCGCTGAAAAAAGCCTTCTTTGCAGAGTTAGTATCTTCCATGCAATATATAAGTGCCCAAGCCAAAGCAGTCTAGTAACTTGTATAATTTTTGCTAAGGAGGCTTCTACGTATAGGATGTAGTCATAAACTGGACCTTATGTTTCGAAAAAATCTTTATAAAAGTTATCAAGAACTCTTTTTTTCCACTTTTTAAGTATCGCAATCTCCGGTGCGTAAGTCAGCGCAGGTATTTTATATCGCGCGGTAATGCACTGGACTTTTATGCGGAAGGTCTTAGGTTCGAACCTCGCGCTGTGTTACTCCCCTCAAATGGCACAGGTATTTTTTTTCCACCTAGTATTCGGGGATATAAGAACATCTATGACTTTAGTCATGTTTCTTCTTCCAAAGAATAAAAGGGAAAATAAACATGCTGGTCTGCTTCTATCGCCTCACTTTGGTGTGCCATCGGATCCAGTTCAGCGAAGTGGTTGGTGTGAAATAGGTCACGCAATTAAGAAGAAAAAATCCACGGCACAGCTTTGCTTTTCAACTCAATTGATGATAAAATGATGATAAAACGAGACCCAGCACCGATGAAAACTATCAGTCCTATCAAGTTGATTTCCTCTTTTATGTA
>OX463851.1:5895466-6088713 GCA_949825065.1 Odontocerum albicorne
ATAAAGAGATGACGAGGCAGAGGTGAACCACCAGCCTGATGCATTGACTAAGTTAGTGGCGTTAAACGGTCCTCTGTGGCGGCATCACTCCGAGAAAAATAAAATATGGATAAATAGTGAATCATCGTGGGCAGACTTAGTCAGATGTGTCGGAGATATCAAGACCCTTAGTAATGAGAAATCGATCAAGAACAGAATATAATATTTTTAGTCAACACACACTAACAATTGCTAAATATATATTTTTTAACGCTTACATTTTTGACTCATTTGGGTGTTGATGGGTTAAGTAAAATTTAGAAATGAAATTACCTGTAGCGAAAAAATAACCAAATCTTAGATAAAACCATAAATCAGTGGAAAATGTTCTTGTCGACTTATTTATAGGTATACTCTAATCAAATACAGAAACTCAACAAATCCGAAGGTGTATTCCCATATAAAAACGTGCAATTCCGATTTTCGCCTAGGAACATATTAGTATAACATCGTTGGCATTGGGTTCTTAGACCTCATTAAATTTCCATTTTATTTAAACAAAGCAAACTCGAATTCTCTGTACAACTGTAAACATTATGTTAATGAAAATTTCCTTATTAAAGAGACTTTAACATTTCAGAAATAGTAGGGAGTAATCCGCAAAATACGAGAATGCAAACAATAGCTAGTTAATTCAAAATAAAGCAAGCCAAGCGAGCGCAGATGTGAAACTTACACGCGACAAAATGTATTGCATTAATTGGAATACCGCATTGGACGGGTTTTATTGCAATGGAAATTGTTCCGAGGAGAAAAGCAATAGGATAGAAGATATTTTTCAATTATTATTGAAATCCATACCAGAGCAGAAAGCTTTTCAATGTTTTGTTTTCACCCAATTCTCAAAAGTCTTTTCAAATCCAAATTATTTGAAAGTGTCATACTCGTACATGTAAATCATATTTATTAAACAGTATTTGTTGTACTTTGACTGACTGTGAAAGTACTATCACTAAAGCTGGATATTTTTTACATTGTAAGTGATTCACTCGTTTAGTACCCATCTACACATCCGAATTCATGATAATATTTTGAGACAATATTGTCTTTTGCCCTAGCACCCTAGTGCCAAGTGTCCCAGAATCTTCAGGTTAAAAACCAATATGGTAGGCAGGTTTTATATTTACTCGTTTATTCTTATATTAAAAGTATTTAAAATAATTAGGATTTGATTATTGTCAATCTTTTCATTGAGAACAAAACACTAACTTCATTTAAGTCAGTAAAATGAGAAGCATATTTCGAGGTTCATTTTTCAACGCTTATTAAAACACCGGATGTTATAAGCCTAATCTAGATTGAGTTTACTTTAAAAAAATGTGACATAAATTTTTTAAAGGGAATTTACACTGAAATATGACCTCATATAAGCTGTATTTTTTAAATTATAAATGTAAAAGAAACTAACAATCGGTATCTTAAAGATAACGACTATCCCTAAAAGAAATACTCCATAGATGTAATACAATCAATAACTTCTCTATTCTTAAAAGCTTCTCTATTCTGAGGTTATTGAGTATGTATGATATGTCTCATGGATATTGAGTATGTATGATTTGTCTCATGGATATTGAGTATGTATGATTTGTCTCATGGATATTGAGTATGTATGATATGTCTTATGGATAAAGTTGGCGAATTTTCTGACTTCTTTCCTTTCTTCTCAGTTAGTAACTAAATATGCAATTTTTCGATTTCATTACCCAAAATAAAAGAATCTGAGTCCTTTATAACATATTGTTGCTTTGTTCTGGTTTACGTGAGGACGTTATTCACTCTTTGCTAAGTGATTCATTAAATATCAACTAACGAAATTGTTTTTTGTCGCTATTGACAATATGATGATGTGGAGAATATGTAATTGCTTATATAATAAATTTCTAAATGGTTTAATTATTATTTCTATTTCATGGCACCCTTTCATAGATTGTTAAATGACAATATGTCTTGCTAACTAGAAAAATGTTTTCAAAATAAATGATAAATTTAAAAACAGTTATTAGAAATAAAATACGAGAAACATAAACGGGATATAGAAATTAGTGAAAACACGTTAGTTAATGAAAGAGGAGTTTAATATTTTTAATCCTACGTTTTATGGAAACTCGTTTAAGTGCCCAAAAGGGTTGACACTATGGGACAATGTAAAAAATGAGGAGCGTTGAACTGGAAAATCCAGGGGTAATCTTTTTAATGTGTTTTACGTGAATTTGACTGTTGTAACTCTTGTTTCCAATGCTTTTTTGCAGCCAGTCGCTATCAATCGTTAGCTAACAATCTGTAGAATAAATTGTTATTAACTAAAATAATAAACGTTCATATATAATATGCTTTTCTCATTTTATGTACATTTTCCAGTGGACAAATGATGATCGAATTTTATAAATGTACAGAAGAGCGGTAATAAATCTATAATTTCTGTATTCTTCCTCGGAATAATAATCTTCCAATTACTTGTTTCTCGGAATTGACCATATTTACCTGCAGTTCTATTTTCTAGACTAGTTTCAGTTTATCAACAAGTTGAGGCATGATAAACAGTTAATAACCGGAAACTGAAAACAATGGTCTTTTCATATGTGTGCCCTGCCCTAGTCCCTTCATATAAAAAAATCCAGCGGTACTAACACAATATTTTGAACACCATAAATACATTTTGAATATGTGTTTCATTTATATTCACTTGGAAAATAATTTTGTTGGTAATTTTAATATTCAGCACTAAAATAAATGCTTAAATATTTGTAAAATTCATTAACTACATTTGTTGAAATAACATTGCTCAAATGTTTTAAAAACATCTACATAGATAGAGGCGTACATAAACAAAATATTTAGACTGAAAGCATTTTTAAATATCTGTTATGCTTTGTATTGAATTATCAAAATTGAAATGATAATTAGCAATGAGATTTTTGAAACACTGACTAATTTGAAAATATTATTTTGAAAATCTTTTCTATCTTTCTCTTATTTCTATTTTTCCTAAAACGATCAGCGATGGCTAACATTCTGCATGTTTTTTTCACGTGTCTCTTCTAGAACTTTTTAAGCATAGGAGTAAAGTTCATTTAAGTATTGCACACTTCCATCTAGTTGTCTCAATCAAAAGAAAAAAATGGTTCCAATTATTCATATAACAAGCTCCATTGCCTGATTATCGATTGCCTCTTTATTACAAGAGAATCTTGAGATTGATTTCCCATGGTGACTAATAAAATAATACATCTCTCTGACTGGTTTTATATGTATATGCAAGACTTTTAGCATAATTTTAAATGGCTGAAAGAAATATTCACATGGAAAAAAAAACATCGCCAGATTGCACTGTAAACTTCCAAATCGTTATTGAAAATCCACAAACTTATTAAGCATTAAATAACTTTAAAATAAAAACTAATAATATGCCAGTATTTATGCCAGTTCACTTCATCTACTTCTGACTGTCCAGTTGTGTTGAGCATTATTATAACGAGCGCATTTTTATACACAATATTTCGTGTTGTATTTCATAGATTTCTTCGTCTTCAGTATATTATTTAGAAGTCAGGTGAGGGCAAGCAAACAATATTTCAAGATCAAGGTAGACGGGCGCGCAATATAAATATCTCCTTGCAGTAGTTTTCTCTATTCAATGTTTCATTTTTAGACTTACTAAAACTTATTAAAGATAAAGTTTTAATTTTAGAAATCATCCAACAATTACTTCATAAACCCATAATTTCATTATTTTTTTGTTCATGATTTGATACATTTGATTGTGCCTTGAATTCTG
This sequence comes from Odontocerum albicorne, assembly GCA_949825065.1. Lineage (NCBI taxonomy): Eukaryota > Metazoa > Arthropoda > Insecta > Trichoptera > Odontoceridae > Odontocerum > Odontocerum albicorne. The sequence continues at coordinate 5,899,281 of OX463851.1, forward strand.
GTGTCTCCATATTTCTTGTACCTTCTCTATTAGTTCTCAATTATATTGCTTATTTCTGATCATCATGACTCGTATAATATACTAGAACCATTCCTCTACAAACTACAAAAAGCACAGGAAACAGCGGTTAATTGAATTCCAGTTTTGTCTTTGACTTGGTCAGTATAATGTATCTGAAATGTTTCTCTTGTGTACCTACAGTTCCACTTTTTTTTCAAACTTACTCTTTCACCACGGGAAATTTGTTCAAGAATTTAATGGGTTCTTTATGTATCTATTCTACGTCTCTTGCTTGGTAGTCGAATCCACGGCACACGTCATATAGTAAAGACGAGAGACTTCACCAGAAGAATTATATAGGACTCAAATATACGTTGTATTTTTATTTAAATATATCACCTTTCAGCTTCTTTAATTTCGTTAGTGAACATCATCAAGAATTAATTGATTTTTTTCAAAACTGGTGAAGCAGTTTATTTAACTTCTGGTTTAAAAAAAACATTCAAAACTTGTATTCAAGATATTGCCCAAGAAATAAAAGGTTTTTTTTTCTCGTGTCTTACTATGGGTAATGAATTTGGGTCTTACATATGAGGTTTCATTAAAAAAAATACCTAAAAAATTAAAATAATGTTCCGTTTTAATCGTGTTTTTACTGAGATCTTTGTTTTCAAACATAAAATATTTAGTGACATTAGTAAATTTTTTTAATCCTCGTTTATTCTTTTTTCAGTATTATAAGAACAGAAATAGCTTTTTTGCTTATATTTATCTTGCTGTAATAACGACTGTTTAGTGCTCAAGCGTCTCGGAGATTTCAGGTCGTTTTTATCTGAAACTATCTTTTCTTTTCCCTCGATAATTTTGGTGCGCCCTTGGATTAATCGGTATAAGTAGCACTTTAAAAAATAACCCATTGTGATATCAGGATATATTAAGACAGTTCCCATGAAACCAGAACATACTCGTATAGTTAGCGTACCGTTAACTGAAGGTAAGGGTGTTATTCTTGAGACCGATATTTCGCAAACATGCAATGTCATTACCATCCCGTAATTATTCCAAAGCTCCAAAGCTCTGTGACAGTGCAATAATACACAATTTATTGTTGAGTTGTGTGCAAAGCACAGGGTTTTCTCCAATATTTATTTATAAACTGATGTCATAATATAAGAACAAGGTTACTAAAAAGTTATCATCCTACAGAAATGAGGATTATTTTCAATATTATCTTTCATTATTTCGGATAGTTTCCGATGACAAATGATAAATTGATTATTATTAAGTACATGTCACAGTAGCTTGCGGGAGACGTGAATACTTTTAATTATAGGCCACAAAGATTACCCAATTTATGTAAATGCCTTAGACGTATTTTCTTTTAAACCCCATCATTTGACAGTGGTCAAAGGGACTTACTTGGCAAATATTTTGTTTAAATAAATTTATTTGAAAATGTATTTATTTTTAATAACTGATAAATCTAATAGGACGGGGATATTGATAGATCATTTGCTGGTCCTGTAGTGTAGAATTGTCTGTCTCTTAGTATTAAAAATATGGGTGGCGTGTTCAGCTTTAGGACAACAGACACTCAAAGAAAAATATTTTTCGGAGGTATTATCAAAATTATGATTTTATTTAAACATTACACAAAACATTTTATTACACCTCAAAATGAACGTGTTATTATCACACGTTGAAAGATCTACAAAAGTTTATTCGTAGCTCGACTTTCCTTGGTAAGTTTTCTGAGTTTTTCACCAAATTCTAAACATTTGTAGATGCAGGAAATTACCCCATCTAATGGCCACTATCTTCTGATCCTTACATTCACTTATGGGTGTTTATGTAAATATTAATGTATATGTAAATACTTCTTTTGTAATATTTTAAATCTGTCAATAATATTAGGTTTAAATCCTGAGTTCGATCGCTTTTGAGGAGAGTTTGCTTTTTCAACTGCGCTATATGAGTTGTACTTTTATCTCTAGAACTATTGGCACCAATGCGTATATTGTGAAAATATAGAACACTAATTCAAAGGGTTTTAATCAGTTAATGTGTTTGTTTTGTTTAATGTAAGTAAATTCATCCAAATAAAACATAGAAAGGTATAATTTGGTGAAAAAATATAATAAATGGACTGAAAAAGTGTTATTTTGTTCATTAATTGTAAAACAAGATTGTACTAAAAAGTAAAAGGTGAACCACATTCATATTTTAAAACGTTGACTTATTTACTTAATAATCTCTTTATCGAGTTTTTTGTAAACGGATGAATGATTTTTGTCTTCACCGCAAAATGAAAAAAATAATGTTTACACATAGTCTGGGTAAATTAATAACAAAACAAAAAAAACTATGAAGCAATTAAAAAAACAAAATTTTATGTTTCATAGAATTATTTTTGGAAGAATTATAAATAATTTTTCGATCAGAAGACATACGATATTAGATAATTTAGTTGTAAATAAAATATACCTTTGAACAATTATATTTTTGCTCCCCCTAATGTGGTTTTATTTTGTTTTCCATACAGACGAAGGATGAACTTAAAAGAGCTCTTGCAGTTATGAATTGAGGCAGTTATGAGTCAGGGAAGCCCGCAAGAGAGGTAGGTGATCCTTTCCACTTTTCATTCGACTTCCTCACCCCAGCGCCCGCAGCAGTCTCAGTCTCGCTGTTCAGCGCAGCATATCAGCGTATCATCGTGTTAATGAGACTCGCTATTCACTTTACAAATTACTGACTAACAACCGCTGGTACCATTCTACTCGTATAACTATCGTAGAACTTAATTTTGCCTTGATAGAAAACTAGAGGAAAATGGTTTTTCGCAATGCTTCGTGGACATTATCTTTCAAAACATAATATCAATGAAAAATACCAGTACGGTTTTAAGGGTATCTAGACAATCGGGGGATTCGAACTGATTTATTTGCTAAAGTTTTAACCGTGCCACGCTAATATGTGACAGGTGTGCTAAATCTGGTGGGCGAAAAATTTTCACCCCCATATCCTGAAATTCCAAATACTTGATTTTGTTTCTTTTCGAAACTGTTGTTTTATATATGTTTTATTTGTCATGTACGTGCTACTTTTTATTGATCATGTAAGTTTTTATAATAACTTCGTACCGATAATGAATATAATTTCAAACTTTCTAATGAAAGTAAGTTTGCTTCTATGATGCAAAAGTTCATAATGTTGCTTTCCTGCGTTTTTTTTGCTAACGCTGCTAGAACCAGCATTGAAAACTTCGTAAAGATTTTATTAATTTACTTTTCAGGAGAAATCATTCTGAAAATCTGGTTTAAGGCTCTGGAATTTTCAATAAATGTTTTAGACATCGTTTAGCTACTTAAGTAACAGCGATAATATTTACAAAACAACCCGAAAAATACAAATTTAAATAAAATTTCAAAGCGATAATTCTCAAATATACGAGTAAGGCACGTGTATGGATTCCCAGAAATATTTTGTGGGTCGGGCAAAAGTATTTTTTATTTTATATTTAAGCAATCTAATATTTTTTTTGAAAATGCTTAGATTTGTTACTGGTATTGAAATCCGCATATATGTTGAGGGTTTTCAAAGGTAACTTAAGTTTTTTATTGGGTTGACCTGTGTTATACGAGTAATAGGTATTAATGCTCGAAGTAAAAATTAAAAAAAAATATAAATATCAAATGAAATTTTTAGTAAAGTGCTTCTTTAACTAAACAACCTTAGTCATATCCCTTGATAAGCGTTACTTGAAATAATTTTGACATTAAACTTAGCGTGATGGAGATATTTATGAAGAATCTTCTCCAAAAATAGCATCTAAATATTGTTTAATTTCTGCTGGGTTTTTCTCTTCTCTTGAAAGGTACTTTATTTATTTTAAACATTTGGAATATAACGGAAAAAAACGTCGTCCATCGACTAAAGTTTACATACAACTGCGGATAGAGATGTCTAATTTCAACTGAAACATCGCCAATGTGGCTGGCGTAGCCGGCATTGTATCTGTTAAATCAAGAACTAACGAATTCAGGTCGAATACTTTTGGACCTTATGGCACGTTTCGGATTCGATTGCCGAACGTACACGAAAAAAGAGACCCGATCTGGGAAAAAGTTTGCATCTGGTAACAATGCTGAACACGCTAGACTTATTGTTTACGCGCTAGAGTTATTGCTTACGCGCTAGGCTTGATACCCGTGTTGTGTTATTGCCTCTTCATTGTGGGATAGTATTATAGTGCGTGCGAGAACGAATCGCAAGTTCCATGTCTTCTCCAGTAGTTCTTGACCCGAAGGTTCTATTATTAATGGGTCCAATATAATGTTTTCTGCTGACCAAGCTCCTTAATGTGTCTGAATCATAAGATTGGAAATGTTCAAGTGTATCATATGAATTAAAATTAATACTGTGAATTTAAAATTTTCTTTATTTTTTTACAGTAAGTACTATTAAGCTGGTTTTATTTTCGTTTGATACTGTAGTCTATACTTTTTATTTTCTTTAAACATTTTAATGATTAAATTCAAGAGCAGAGGCATTTTTCGTTAACTTAAAATTTTACCTTGTTTAACACATGAACCTTCGAGTACAAGAAAATAGTAATGCTAAAAACCTCCAATGTAACCGCTCCATTAGGCTTGACCTATGGGGAAGTTGTATCTTTTATCATTAAATACATATATTTGTCTGAAGTACTTACATATCTTTAATCACAAGTTAACAAATACATATTTCTAACTGCACCAAAATTACTATAATCACATATTATAGTTATGCACCTTAACAAAGAAGTATGTACTTCAGATTTCTATAAAATTAACCATAAAAATAATTAACATACCTCTTGCCCGGCATCTCATACTGGAACTCTTCATGGAGTGTCAAGTCCTTAACATAGCCAACTAGCATTTTAAATCCATACTCTGGTACTATCGTCAAGGAAAAAAGGCAAATTCAGCAGAGACACATGACACGCATGGCAAGTGATAAAATTTACATCATCCCATAAGTAAGAATGTCGTTTGCATAAAAGCAATATGCGTATTTGTTCCCATCATATACAATGGGGAGCCAAATTCAATAAAAGTAAAAGGGTGCAAAAAATTCAGGCAGTGAACCGGAGCGCGGCTGTTATAGCGACATGAATTTGAGTGCCTGTGCTTGCAGGAGAGATGACTTGTAATAAAGGTTTGTGTGAACTCTTGAGAGCTGTGCGTTTTTGGCATTATGGGATGAAGCATGCGGGGTGGACTTACGTGACACATATGGTATATGCTATCGAGTCTTACTGTTTATCAATTTGTCGAGAGTTTGCAACTGGGTATTGTATAATCAATCATAAAAAATCAACTTATTTTTCTTTGTTATGTGTTGTCAGTAAGATACTCGTATAAGCAAAAACCTAGTTTACTAGGGACTTCTTGAGAGCTGTGCGTTTTTGACATTATGGGATGAAGCATGCGGGGTCGGACTTACGTGACACATATGGTATATGCTATCGAGTCTTACTGTTTATCAATTTGTCGAGAGTTTGCAACTGGGTATTGTATAATCAATCATAAAAAAATCAACTTATTTTTCTTTGTTATGTGTTGTCAGTAAGATACTCGTATAAGCAAAAACCTTGTTTACTAGGGATACGACAAATGAAAAACAACAAACCCAGATCCATATAAATTGTGTTTCCACTTTATATTACTGTTGTTTTTTTCATAAATGATGTATTAATAAAATTTATTGTCATGTTTAAAAAAAAATCATATTTAAAAATTTCACTTCACACACTCAATAATCGCATCAGTTATTCATTTGCTTTCCTAAGTGAATACCTTCAAACGATCTTCAATCCTCGCTTTCTCCCCATTTAGAGCCACCCTGTACGTTTTAATGTCTTTATTCTTATGGCGCGATAAATAAAACTATCTTAGCCTGGTGGTCAATAAGTAAACAACGATTATCAATTTTAAAAAAAAGTGTTAAAAAAATTATCAGATTTGCGATATATTTTTTAAACTTCTATGTGTTACGTACAGTAAACCAGTGAATTTATCTTGGCTATAACTGGTTTTGTAATCGAAGTAAAATACGCACACAAGTTGCGGTTTTTTTCCGAGGGTTGAAACAATACATGACCATTTTTGTTTCAACGGAATATGTAGAAAAAGCATTTTATCCTCAGCGGTATTAAATATTTCTCATGCCTTTTGCTATGAATGAATTTATTATTTAACCCAAGTCATAAATTGTCGGATTTCTTCTTTCACAAAGGGCATTACAATAAATCCGATCCAGAGAAGACGAACACGGAAAAAAATCGGTTGTAGAAAAAATATTTTGATCTTCCTTCGTGTTTGCTAAAACGACTGAAAAATATTTCATTGGATTTGTATTTGCACAATATTATATAAAATATTTCGAAAAAAAAACTTTTTTTTAAATATTAAAGTTTTTGAGACAGGCAAATTTTTGAATATGCGGTATATATCTGATTCTTAGTTGAAAATATGTTTTTGAAGTATTTACATAAATGCACTTCAGAGTTTTGATAAAAAAAACAATTTCATTCTTTGTTACAGAAATCAGTTTGACATAGTTTTAAGGGAGTAGATTGAGGGTTGAGAAAGATTTACTGAACGATATATTTTTATTACCTTTGGTTGCATTTTATATCTTTTCAAGTATTTTTGACTTCATTTTGTGAGATGGAAAAATCAGATGAGAATTTAAAATGAAATGGTGTATTTTTTTTCTAGCTTCCGAAATTAATAAAATCTTTGTAGCTTAGATGGTAAGACGCCTGCAAGGAATTACGGGCTCAATTAATGTAAATATCCTATTTTATTTAAAACGGTTCACGTCTCTGGAAAATATTTTTAGTTGGTTGGAAGAGATTACTGCATGACAATCAATTCATAAATCATTTACCTTAAAAAAAAGTGTTTTCAAAAGTACTTGTCAATGATGAATTAGAAATGTTTAAATGATGAATTAGAAATGCCAACTTAGTTTGATGTTCATTGTATTTCTAAGAATTAAATATTTAATAATAATGAAAAGTTTTTCTCCATAAATATAACAAATTACACCAACAACGAGAAATAAACGTCTCGTAAAGCTTAGTTTCGTAATATTTATTTAAATACATTAAGAGCGCTTTAATTTTGAATTTATAAAAGGAAACTCACAAGCGCCACTAAATGTATTCAGGTAGAATGATGTCTAGAAAATATGATTAAAATCGGAATGCTAATAATGAACAAGTCTTTTGTTCACAAAAATATTGGCACGAGTTATACTGCTTCTGATGTTTGGGCAGACATCTTAAATATTTTACAACATAATAATGACTTAAGATGATAAATCTGTAAATAAAAAGCTAAGGAAAAAATGTCAAGTTTTTGACGAGTGACCAAATTATTTTAAAATAAAATAAACGTAAAACACCATTTCATGATTTTTATTGATGATAGTTCACAACAGTATTTTAGTATCAACTTTAATGTATGGTACGGAAACGTGGACGTCAAAAATGATTGGAAAAACAAATAAATACTTTAGAAACATGTACTTATAATCTGTTTGACAAGAGCGTGTACGGCTACATTTTTTTCTTCTGAGAACCGTTAGAGGGTAGATTCAAACGCCAACAGGTTGCAGGACTCTTTCCTCAAGATGCTTTGTATATAAAGACTCAGTTGTCGTTCGACCTTGGTTACACAAAGGCATATTTCATCATACGTGCCGCATACGCATCACGTTACGAAGCCGTGTTTCTGTGTACACATCCCAAAGGACCAAAAATGTCATGCGGAGCCGCTGCTAAATACGTGAAAAAGTCGAAGACATTTGTAAGTAAGTGGGTAAAAAAAAGTTTCGATGACCTATCAAATCGTGGCACTGCACAGAAAATGACGAGAAAGGAGAACAGAGTGATTTTACGGGAGTTTGAGAATAATCCTCATCTACTATTGTGTAGCGGACAAGCGGTTTTGCGTGTAAAGAATCTAATTGTGTCATATGACACTATAAGAAGACATTTACTAGCTCATGAAATGAAATTTTGAAGCACGGCGAAGAAACCACTACTGTCCGAAAAACAAGTCGAAAAAAGACTCACTTGGGCGAAAGAAAATTTGGAACGCGTTTGAGACAACGTAATTTTTTTTGGACGAAGCTTCTTTTTGGGCACGTTCTGTCACCAATCATACCTGGTGTATCTGCACCAATAGACTCATCCAGCGGACCGTTAAATACCCGGTAAAATTCCATGTCTGGAGCTGTTTCTCAAAGCAGGGATTTGGCACTTTGCACATCTTCACAAATAATTTGATGGCTGCCAAAATAGTTAAAATATATCAGAGGGCTTTATTACCATCTGCCCATAGGTAGTTTATTAGAAAAAATGAAAATTGACTACTGCAAGAGGACAATGACCCAAAGTATCGGAGTCGTCTTTGTACTGCGTGGAAACAGGAAAATGACGTTGACGTAATTGATTGACCGTCGCAGTCACCAGATGCAAATCCCATAGAAAATGTTTGGACACTCATGAAGTTCAAGCTCCGAGAGAAAAATATCTGGAATGTCAAGCGGTTATTTCGACTGATATGGAAATCTTTGCCCCTATGTTAGCTATAAAATTAGTAGAAAGTATGCCTCGGAGCTGCCGGACAGTTAGTACTAGTGGAGGCGACTGGAAAACTTATTAATTATAAAGAATCACGGTTTATATAATATAATGTAGTATGTGTGTATTTTTTTCAATGCCTTATTACAAATAGTTCGGGTTTTGCCGTACACGTTCTTGTCAAACAGAGTGTAGATGTATAAAGTGATAAGCGACTAAGCTGATTTATCGAGTCAGATGAAAATTAGATTATTCTGAAAAGTTTAGAGCACGTAAAACGAATGAATGAAGAAAGATTTAGAAAAAAAATAAACAGTGTAAATATGAGTAGAAGGCGTGATAGAGGAAGACCATGAAAGTTTTAATATTATCAAGTGAATACTTATTTTAAAGAAGGAAAGTAAGAACTAAGAGAAATCTTAGGAGCTGTGACAGGTGTATGGATGAAGAAGAGGTGAAATATGTTAGATTCTTATTTTAAATAATTTCTCGGAAGATCCAATTTTAAGCACTTTCTGAATCTTCCAAGTTGCCTGTTGACATTTTCAGAAGTCTATTTTGTGTAATAGGAGCAGAGTTATTCAAAATCATCTCAACAAGACGATTCATATTTGGAAGATCATCTGATCTTAACGAATTACACCTAAAGTAATGTTTGCGACACCAGATCGTTTAAGTGTTATATTATAAAAAGATACAAGGAATAAATGTGATTGAATAAAACATTTATATTGACCTTTCTGAAGAGTCAAAAATCAAAGAAACGAGTAGGAAAAATAACCCGATCATCAAATATACGAGATCGTTCTCTCTCTCTTGAATCAAAGAAATAGCCAGAGCATACCGATCCACTTGATTTCTCAAAATCTTTCAAATGTTGTTTTGATCTGAAATTCCTTCTGGTGGAAATTCTTTCTCTCAAAGCTTTGATGGACGCCATAAGGCACCCTCGTCATATTCAATAAGAGTGGAGTTTGTGAGTGGCGTTTCAACCATTAATAATTTCAACGAGCTCTATAGATCAAAACGGTCACATGTTTCAAGAGATACTGGCTTGAGGAAATCCTTACAGAGTAATATTGGGATTTTATTTATTTTCTTGTTATTCGTGATATAAGCTTATTTAAAATTCTGTGTCATCTAATATAGAATTCACAAGAGAAATATGGGTTTACGAATATACTCAAAGTAGATAATAGACAGGCATTTAAATACATATACGTGTAACATGAAAACTGAATCTCGAGTTCTTATTCTGAGAATAAAATTTAAATACAAATAAAAAATATGTCTTCACGAGAATTTTTTTTGCGAAATCCATATTCTAAATTGCATATTTATGAGCTTTGAAAATAGCATCATGACATTGAAAATCAAGTGAAAAGTTCAAGGTTTTAATATTCTGCGATATATTATAATTTGTCGACATAAAATATATTAAGGCGATACTGGAACGAACATATAAACATAATGCAAGATGACAGACTACCACGTGTCGCCCTTCAAGGGAACCCAGCCGGAAGAAGATTACCGGAAAGACCTCCGAAGAGATGGCGTGACAGCTGGCAATCCACGTCACAAGAAGGGGAACAAGCGGAACAAACAGATCATGATCTATTATAGGAAGAAGAAGAAAAAAATATTATTTATGAGAGTATTAAAGACTTATTAAATTTAAAAAAAATTACTTTTATCATATGCTTAAGTTTAATACACAGATAATACCACATGACGATCTCCGCTGATTTGTTGGCTAGACGTTTACCTTACGTTCGGGGGTTTCGGGTTCAACCAATGGCTTAAGAGTTCATCTGGTAAGAATACTAATATACTTGCAGTAGCATTGCCAACACACATGACGATGAACTATGAGTTAAGGTGCATACATCAGTGATTCTTATCCCATGGACTAGATTAATGAGGACATACAGCACTCTTAAACATGTCTATTTAACCAATTCGGATGTATTGAAGAACACCTTACGAATGAAAGAAAAGTCATAAGCAAAGGTTTTTAAAAATTATTTCAATTAAAGGTTTCAAGTCAAAGCATTTTTTCAAATAAATATATTTTAACAAAAAGTGTGGGGTTCCTGGAAGACACTTTTTGATGAAGAAGAATACCGCCAAGTGTTTGAGATAAAACACTTTCTGATGAAGGCGTCAGAAAAACCAGCAATGCCGAAAGCCCAGTCAAAATTACCCGCCCTTATGTATTAAATGTATTCGATGTAGACGAGATCAAACTTTTAGTCTTGCTCCTCTTCTAAGCAATATCTCTCAAACAGATTTGAAAGATACAATGGATTGATCCCATTAAGGAACTTGAATGATATTGTTACGAATAATTATTGCAAACTACTGGGTGCCGATTTTTTAGGTTACTTAGAGTTAAGAAAACAATATCAAATAAATAAATTAATGTAAGATTTTACTAGCCGATGTGTTTTAAAAATGGAGTTATATTAATAATGATGTGTTGAACGATATTAAGTCATTAAGTGATCTGACGTTACACTAAAGTGCGATATTATGTGATATAAACGTCAAAGCTTCAGGAAGCGTGATAAACTATGATCGACTGGGTGTCAAAATGTCATCAAAAGACTTCGGCCGACTGAAAACCACAATAGATGGAAAGGAGGCAGTAAATAGTTAAATCAATGTCTTATAAATTTCAGCATTATTCGTTTCTTCATAAACAAATTAAATGACCTGTTTTTTTGGACTTGGATTTTTTATTCTCACAGTGTGTGTGTTTTTATACTCTCTTAGAGTTTTCTTTAAGTATACCTGTGTGTGATTAAGAGGCCGAGTATACCTTTGTGTAATTAGGAGATTATTTTAACAATATGTTTTTTTTTTATTTTCAGTCGCAATTCAATTATACTTTGTCGAAATTGTTAATAACCGAAAACTTATGTAAATGAATAAAAAAGTAAATAACGTTTTCACATTTGTTTCTGAGAATTAAAAAAAAGTGTACCCCGTCTCCGCACTAATTTTTTTATGCCCAAATAAAAAAAAAGTGTTGCATTTGCAATTAATTGACCATTCATGTGTATGGTACCCTTCAATATACCCAAATTGGTGTTTCGACTGTATTTTAAGAACGTCGCTTGGAGACAACATTATCTTCATCATTTAACATTTATCCAGCCCTTGGGATTAATAACTTCTAAAGTAGGCACGCAAATCGTGTTTCGCCATTGCACGTGTTGGCAATACAACCACACATCATAAAAAATCTTTTCAATTTAATACTCAACTACCATATTTATACGTAAAGAGACTTGTTATTTAATTTTTGAGAATTAAAAAAAAGGTGAAAAAGATTTTATACAGATGTGTTTTCTAATAAATTTGAAACAAATAAAACATATGAAAAAGGGATAAAGAAAGTTTTACTAAACAGTATCAACATTAATTTTCAACGATTTAAAGATCTTTAAAGCCTGGGCAATGATTTTCAATTTCTCATATTTTAATTTAATTTTGAGTGAAATGCTTTTGTTTTTCAAAGTAAGTTTATGAAAAATACATGGTAGGTACGATGGTAATCTACAAAGTGAGGTTACAACATTTATGTGGGATCGAAAAATGCTTGTATTTAATTGAAATTCACAGGATACTTTACAAATATGTTAAACTATTTTTCAACGTAATTGCCGTCGAGATCGAGAAATTTCTGTAGTCGGGGCACCAGCTTTTGTATGCCAGTATCATAAACCTTCGCCGCCAGCTCTTTTAGCCACTTCTTCACAGCTTCCTCGACCTCCTGATCGTTGGAAAATTGTTGGGGTGTAGTGACACACCCACGTTTCATCCCCCGTCACGATAGAGTCCAGAAAAACTTTTCCCTTCTGTGCAAAACGATCCAAAAATTCACGCGCGGCGGTCACGCGATTTTGACGGTGCTCCGGTGTGAGCATTCTGGGCACCCATCTCGCCTACAACTTCTTGTAACCAAGCTTTTCCGACACAATATCACCAAGGACACTTCGAGAAATGTCAGTAAATTCTTCGTGAAGGTCGTCAAGCGTCACACGGCGGTCATTTCGCACTTGTTCATCAATTTTTTGCACAAGTTCGTCAGAAATCACTGCCTTGCCTCTTCGTATTAGTACGGCCTTCTCTGAACAATCTAACCCACTTCGTGACATGTTGTTGACTCATCACATCACTACCATAAACTTCCACGAGCTTCCGATGGATATTCGCGGCGGTATTGTTCTGCAAAGTCAAAAAACGGATGACTGCGCGGATCTCACACGGACGGGAGGTGGCGGGAGCGCACGATGACCTCTCCATCGGAAGAATTTACTGTGACTAAACAAAATGGCCGACAAACACGCGGGGCCAAACAAACTGACCGTTAGGATCCCCCTACATGCCAGGTGCGCGAACTTTGAAACAAAAAATTTCCCCCGGCCTCAGGAGCCCTTGTAACCTTACTTTCTAGATGACCCTCGTATTTTAACAATGTGTTTTTACCATATATGTGTTTTAAATCTCCCTATGTGTTTTTTTCTCTACATTTATACTGTAAATCCCCTAAATTTTCCATAAACCTTTGAAAAACAATTCAATGGATGATCACCGCCTTGCCCTCTGTCAGTAAATCCGTCATATACATAGAACACTATAAAGTCAAACTGTTAACATAATAAATACGTGCCTTTTTATTTGAACAGACTTTGTAAATATTTTTATATTTATGATATACTATAAAAGTACGCAAAAAATCGCTTCTCAGATAAATTATATTTTTATTTATACATGTAAATTCTCTTCAAAAATTTGGAATTGATTGCCAAATTCATGGAAAAAATTCATAATTTAGGGTTTGAAAATACTTCGAGAAATATGTATGACATGGAATACGTACTCTTTGCTCGCTTTTGATGTTTTCGCATTTTTATTGGACGCAGGATATCCAATAAAATCTTCTTAAAGCAAACACACACTTTTCCGAGAAAAACGTTCTTTGTTTTATATTCCGAAACAAAATATAATTTACGATTTGAGTTATCTGAACTCTAAACGGGGACAAGTGTACGCTTCTGCAACATAAATATTATCGTCTTTTTAGATGTCTTAGGATGTAGCTAAGATATTTAATAATGGGAGTTGTTTTATTTCTTTTTTTATACGCAATAGTTTTTATTGCAAATATATTTAAACTTCTCATATTTAATAGTTAAAGTATGATAGTATTTTATTAACAACAAATAATTTCTTCATCATCATCATTACCATCACGTCATGCTATATTAAGGTAGGCAAGTAGAACATTTGCATTGTATTGTTTTGCATTACACTTTCACTACTTACAGTTCAACCTGGTCTATTACCACATGAAAATATTTTCGAACCAACGAAAAAGGTTTTAAAAATCATAATAATACATATATAAATACCATCCCGCCATTTCCCTGTGGGGGTAGGCAGGGAGAACAGAACATTATACATTCCTATCTTGACACACATCCTTAGTTTCTTGTACACCCATACACCTTGTCAAAAAACTTTTACGATGTCTCTGAATGTCTACGTTTCTTTTTACAGAATATTTTTCACTTGATCCAATCATACTTTATTGATTTTCCTTTAAAACACCTTCCACTAACATTAGCACTGTATATCGATTTTGTTAGTCTTTCTTCACTCATTCATGCTACACACCCAAACCATCTCAGAATCTTTTGCTATAAATTGTCACTACATATATTTATTCTCAATGCATGCATTTCAACAACATTTATTAAGTTCCTCTCAGTCTTTTTCCACGTCCACGTTTCACTCCCATACATCAAATTTGGCATCAATATACTATTGTGGACTGCCAGCTTAGCAGATTTTTATACTATCCGGTTCGAGTACACATATGGAACTCGTATTTAAGTGCTTCATTGATTTCTTTCCCATCGTTACATGCTGTTTGACATCCTTCTTAAATCTTCTATCATATGCGAAAATACTACCCAAATAGCAGAATTTCTGAATTTACCGCAATCTTTGAGAATAATTTTACTATTAGAATAAAAAAAAGGACAATTTATAAAGCGATGTTAAGAATAGAAAATACTCCAATGGCGCTCTATCTCGGAATTCTAACGGACTTAACATATTGGCAGAAGTAAAAACCGGCCTGAAATCTTTAGAATGAAAACCAGAGTTACATATAGGTGCCAACAAGAATTTAACCCACAGCCCCCGAACTAGAAAACAGACACCTCATCATCCAAAATATAGAGGTCGTCTACTTCATTTTATCCTGCACAAATATTTCACTCTGCCATGTCCGTACACTTCGTCATCCATACTCTCCTATTATAAAGGCTTTTCACTTTTCTCTTTCTCATAATTTTATTAATTTGGCTGTACGTTTTTTCTAAGTCTTTCCATACTTCTCATATCTCTCATACTACGAGTATTTGTATAGATTAATCGAGAATCAAACTCGCAATTTCCGGACTGGAAAACAGGCATCCCATCATCTAGGATATAGATGTCATCTACATCATTTTATTTTGACACACATACGAGTATTTCAGTCTGTCACGCCCATACAATTCGTTATCCATACTCTCCTATTATAAAATATTTTCATATTTTCATATTTTCATTATCCCCTTTTTCAGAATGTTGTTCATTAGGCCGTGCCATGTTTATCTTGTTCCCAAACTTCATATACGAGTACCTTTTTCACTACTTGTACTCGTATTACATTAAATTTATAGAAAATAATTGTACTATCTAATATCTTCTCCTGGCTCCATCCCAACTCATTGTCTGCGAATACTGTTGGGGTCAGCTCTCCTCGTCCTCAGGTTGTATGCTATTCTGTCCCGGACTACGTCCCCTAGACCGTGCCTCTGCATCAGGTTATCTTTTTGCACCACTTATGAATCCTTTGGTTTTCCTCTGGTTGTTATTCGAGGAAGATCCATGGAGATTGCCTGGTTCACAATGTGACCGGGTGCTCTGCGTCCAACGTGCCCATACCATCTCAATCGCCTCTCCTCCATCTTGCTGTTGATGTCTGTAACACCTAGGCTTCCACGAATGCGTGAGCTTTTTATTTTGTCTCTTAGGGACACACCAGCTGACCATCTTAGCATGCGCATTTCAGCAGTTTCTAGTTGCCTATAGTAAGAGTTATACATCGTCCAGCATTTGGAGTCATAGAGGAGTGCGGGTCTGACAATCGTTTGGTATACTTTTCCTTTTAACTTTACTGGCATTTTCGGATCACATAGAACTCCCGACATTGATCTAAACTTCATCCACTTCACACTAATTCTATGTGTTACATCTGCTGCACATCCTCCATCGCTATGGATGAATGACCCAAGATACTTAAGGAGTCACAATTTGGTAATGTTTCTCCATCCATTCGCATTACGGGAGTGACAGCATTTGTGTTCTCGAATGGTAGGTACAGATACTCTGTTTTCTTTCTGCTCAGTCTCAATCCATTGTCCTCCAAGATTCTTCTCCACCTTTCCAGACTATTTTGCAGGTCTTCATGTTTTTCACTTATTAATACGATATCGTCTGCAAATAGTAGGATCTTTAGAAGACTGTTCATTTCCTGGTTAGTTAAATAGTCCATGACTAAGATGAACAGTAGCGGACTGAGTACCGATCCTTGATGTACCCCCACCTTTACAGGAAATTCTGGTGAAGTTCCCAAAGTGCACTTCACTTGCGTTGTCACGTTATCGTACATGTCCTGGATGGCAAGTACATACTTTTCTGGTACACTATGTGCTCTAAGTGCTGCCCAAATTAGGCTTCTAGGGACCCTGTCAAATGCCTTTTCAAGATCGATGAAGACCATATGAAGGTCTTTCTTGGGATCACGGTGTTTTTCGACAAGGAGTCTAATGGTTTGGTAATTTTACTATCTTATATATATATTTTTTTTACTAGAAACTTGTTATACTCTTTACTTAAGTTTCATGATTTCGTTTAGCTTGGTTTAATTTTTGACAAATTTAAAGGTGTTTATTTCATTATTGTGTTTTATTACCCCATATTTTGAAAATGTTAACGCTTAATTTTCTTAAGAATTTAATGAAGTGCCACCAAAAAAGGCAACGAAAAATTGTGGTATCATTATCACTTGACAATATACGGTATCGCTATACCTAATGCAGATTCAAACGCAACTCTTTTAAGGCCAACCCGTGATTTTAATTTATCAGTAAAAATTGTCTTCTCATTCCTCTTTATCTTCTCCAATACCTTACTCATACAGTTAAAAAATCGACATTACATTCATCTGTCTCACCGTTAAATGGATCATACCGTTTCACAAGTAACATACGAGTCCTACTTCCATAGTTCTTCTTATCCACATTACCATTTTTCTTACAAAACCATACTCTCTCACCCATTCCAGCAAACGCTCGTATACTAACGTTCCCACGTCTTTGCTTAGCCTGTTCCTTTACATTGACATCCGACCATATCTAGCTTTCTTCGTATCTTTTTCGTTTCACATCCTTTTTTTATCCGTATCTTTTTCACATTTTTTGTTCTATCCTACACATCTTCTTTCAGCTCTGACCTTCTTTTGCCATCCACGCTGAAAAGGTTGTGGGTGGCAAATCCCACTAACACCATCGTGAGTGTCTCTAACACATTCGATCCTTATATGTACATGAAATATGCGTCCATCGTCCTACTTCACGTAAAATTAACACTTTAATGTTTTAACTTAATTTATTTTAATGTCCTCATAAATATTATAATAACCTTTACAATTAAATACTTATACAAACCAAAACTTAAGTTAAACAAATAATGAATAGATAATATTTATATAGCCACTATCTTGAAAACTCGTCCGATTGCCTTTACTTGTGTTGGCACTCATGTGCATTATGCAACATGGCTCAGCCAGCACCACACAGGCTCAGCGGAAGATTCCAAACTTGTAGTTACTGGAATCACTGCTGAAGTATTTCTTTCGAAATACGTTCTCTATAAAAAAACATTGTCTTGTATTTAAATTTCTAAACTTACTTCTGCAAACCATACTAGGAATAAATTTGTGAGTTCCATCGAATCTAATAAGGAACTAATAGCAGTATGCTATTAATTTTGCTGCATTGATCGCATTACACTTCTAAGACTTTTAAAACATTGTTGATATCCTCATTTGATTATCATATTCAGACATTAATTTACGAGAATTTAAAAAGTAGCACACATGAGCTGTTTTTTTTTCTTTCAGGTGAAATTTCGTTGATCCAAAACTCAAAATTTCGTTCCTATATAAAAATATGTTAAAAACAAAAAGTATTCAGTTCGAAAATGTATTACGAGACATTAAACTGCGAGTTGTAATGGAAAACAAAGTCAATGAAATACTAAAAGGCATTTATTTAAACCAAGAAATTGTCGACATATGCAATAATTATGGTTACAATAGCGTATTACTGCCAACACTGACGTTGAAGAATAGTACGTGGACGTGGAAAGTAAATGAAAAGTGCCAAAGAAAATGGAATGAAAACGTGTTCAATATAAATAATATGTGGTGTATCGATGTATACAGAATAAGAAATTTTAATATTGAGGATTAATATCAGCTGAAAGCTAATATGTTCTTCTTCTTCTTCAGTTTCAATCCTGGGAATTGGTTAGCAGCAAAGCTCTGCATCTCCTCCTCCACTCCGCTCGGTCTTCAGCGATCCTCTTGAGCTCTGTGTAGGAGGTGGAGTCCATATCGTGGCATATTTGCTCCAAATATTCTCGGCGAGGACGTCCTCTGCGAATCGATCCCTCAATCATTTCCTCCAGTGTATTGTGCAGGAGATTTTCATGTCGCAGCATACGCCCCATTCATTTTGTAGGTCTTTCTGACATGGCGTTTGACAGTTGCCTGGTTTCTTCGATCCTGCTGAGAACCTCGTCATTTGTAATGTGGTATCTCCAGAAAATCCTTATGATTTGTCTATAGGTCCACATCTCGAAGGCCTCCAATATTTTTCGATCCCTTTCGTTTATGCACCATGTCTCGCAACCGTACATCGAAATACTAATATGTTAAGAATGGAGAAAAAAAGCAAGTTGATGTGGTTTGGGCAACTTGAACGGATGGGTAATGAAAGAATAACTCAAAACTTATGAAAACTTACAATACAATCATGGTGGAAGACTACCGAAAAAATATAGTTGGACCAAGTGACTGAAAATTTGAAAGAAAAAAAGGTTGGAAGCAAGAAAAATAAAATAATATTAGTGAGAGATATGTGGCTGTGGATGAGGCAATGAAGGTATGAGGTGTTAGAAAAGCTTGGAGTTCTTATCTTTTCTGCATATACCAACAGAATAAAGTCGTGATAATTTATGATAGTCGTGATAACAAGATCTCACAATCGACCTCTTGGGAAAAAAATCTAACAATGAAACCCTTGGAAGATACATCTTTCGTCATAAATGTTACGTAATACAAGTGTGTATATATATGTTAATTCCTATATGCGTACTTACCCGCAAGTGTGTCTATTTTATAGCATTTTGATAACCCTTCCCATACGGTTGAGGGGTCTGTAATTGGCTATTCAGGAGACATGAGGGATTTTGGGGGTGAAACCTGTAGATGAAACGTTATAATTAATACACAACACACGGTAATACCTTACCATTTACCTCTTTTAACCTCCTTTCTTCTCCCAAAATAATGATCAACTACCCCACCACTTTATATTCTATTTACCGTTGATATTAACATTTTAAGGTAATGTTTTATTACACATTATACGGTTTGCTCGTAAAATGCCTGTTTTAAATTTCATTTTGATATTTTTTATCTATTTTTTTTATTAAAATTGCCAGAATAACATGAATTTGTACCTTATTTGGCACAGAAGCCATTCTTTCATAAGAAACGGTTTTGTAATAATAAATAAGGAATTACAATATGTAATCGGTACTGCTAACAGAATAACATGAATATGTACCTTATTTGGCACAGAAGCCATTCTTTCATAAGAAACGGTTTTGTAATAATAAATAAGGAATTACAATATTTATACGGTGCTGCTAACAATATAATGATTTTTTTAACGTTTTTATTACAGTAACAAGGGGTCTATCGATGGAATAGGATGATGTTTTCATTAGAGCTTTGAACACCCTTTTTTGGGAGAAAAGTACAAACCTTGCAATAACGGTTACATTTCGATTCCATAAATTGTTATTAAAAAAATTCCATTTTAATTAACTTATATTATTTTAGCTGTATCGGTAAAGGTTGTATCTCATATCACTTAGTCAATAAGTTTATTCTAAAATATTTGGTTTTTGAAACTTTTTGTGATATTCTATTGATACAAATGTTTTTTTTTTAATGTTTGTAATGTAGTAAATATTCTAAGTTATTTATTTTTATGCATACATGGTGATGACGAATAATCCCAGTATTAAGCATATCAGCTCTTCCACAGCAGACAAATATTGCATTAAGTAAAACATCTTTAATTACTTGATGCCTAAGACTAAATCCAATGGAAAAGGTTTACATACTTACTGAAAAATCTCCTCCAGAAATCCACCCCTATGCAGGAGTGAGAAACATAAACAACAAAGTGACTTTAATAACCTCATGTATAACCAAATATCAACATAGCAATGAATGAGTTCCAGAAGAAGTTTAATGACCACCCACAACCCCTTCGAATACTCTTCAAATAGTGAGCGTGTTGATTCTCATATTGTTGACAGTCACACATATTGGCTTCTCCACAATGCTTCGTTAGCTGCTCGTAAAAATATTTATTGAAAGGAAGCTCCAATAAAATAAATCGTCTAATAACTGGATTTATCATAGTTCCATCTTTCTGGATTGATATGGTATAGATCCGGTGTTCTCAAAACAATTAGAATAGAATAAAAATAGTGAATTGATAACACGACGAGAAAAAGGAAAAAAGGAGAAAAAAATACGTTTCGTCAATGAATGTTAATGCGATGTTTTGAACGGTTTATTAGTATAAGTTTAATATACTCGTATGTTTTAAAAAAGCTAATTTGCCAAACTTTCTAAAAGCTTTTTTTTCACTCTTGTTACTTAAAAAACAAACTTCTAACAATTTTTAATAACAAAATAAAAATAAAAACTTTAAAGAAACCAATACAATTCAAATAGAAAATGAAAGACAACCGAAGTCACAATAATGTTGAAGTACAGAGAACTTGATAAACCATACAGTCAAATGATACTACCTACTTATTCTACAAACTACCTACTTATTCAAGCACCTTCAGGATGTCTGATGTAAAATCATGTAATTGCAGGAGTGAGCTCAGTGTTAGTTGTAGAATATATACTTTGCTTATTGTGTAAATATTTTGTCAATTTCAAGTGATGCAATTACATTTAAAATTCGTTATTATAGTAAATATAATACACCATTTTGTATTTTTCAATTTTGATATTTTTGTAGATATAATTTTACCAATGAAAGAGTTTTTTTACTTAAAAAATCAATCAATTTCTAACCGCTTCAATAGAGCCTTTAAAAAAGGGTACATTAACGAATCGACTTCAAGAATACATCATAGGGTTTCTGTTTTAAAATTAAAACTACAACTTTATATACGAATTGTGCACTCATGTTGAAAATTCATTCCCTTTTTGACTCCACGTTTTTCCAATTCAAATAAAATATTTCTTCAATATATTAAATGGTATTCCATAGCAACGATTAATCCTCGATTCAATTACCCGTTGGCTCTTTCATAACCTCGGGTGACCCTGTAAATTATTTTGCAAATAAATTTTAGCAGATCCCCTCCCTTGGTGCGATCCGTCATCCAGCTGGAGATTTATTGCCTAAATGGCTATTACTGATGCAGCAACATGGCACAGATAAATGCTTGTTTTGTTTTATAACCTTTGGACGGATGATCGGGTATAAATATTCAGCAAACGTCGATGTCCGATATAAAAATAATTAATATCTCAGGTTTTGTTTATTATTATTTATTACGCAACATTCAGCAATGAAACATTGCCTCTGATCTTCAAATATAAATTAAGTTGATTAGGCTAAATGATATGTGAAATATTTAAAAAATATGTAGATAATTTTTCTCAAACCTTGCGACCTCCTACGCCTTGCGACACCGCAAAATATATAAAAATAAAACTTGCTCTAAGACGACGAGCCTTATCAGGTAAGGATACTGACTGTATGGTTACATTGAAAACTAAATATGATATAGATCAACGATGATATCCACAAAACTCCTGTAGGGCTTTAGCCTCGCGGGCAATTTCTCCACTTCCTATCTCATCCTTATCTCCCTTAACTCCCAGCCTCGTTCAATCTTGATGCATGTCGTATAAAATCTCTGTCCCGGTCTGCCAAGTGGATTTCTTCCGTGTTGTTGGGCTTGTATCATTCGGCATACAAGTACAATTCTGCAAGAGATTTGTTTCAAAACATATGCATGCCAACCATACATGTTTATAGATTTAGACCATACTATTATAAAATGATATAAAAATTCAAGCATATATGCTTAATTTTTTTTTTAATAAACATTATTTGTAATGCCATCTTTTAACGTATATGAAGTTCATAATTCAGCTAGCGTACGATAATTACTCTAGTAACACGAACAAGGCCCATCGAATATCAGGCGGAGAAATAAAAATCCACGGGTGTGTGAAAGCTTTCTTGTGCATTCCGTAGAAATATTCGTTAATCATTCAGGAAATGTAATTTTAAAGTCAGAAAACTATATTTTTCAACATCAAATATTTAAATCTTCTTCATCACTTGGACTCTGATAGTACTCGAGAGACGTAGAATAGATGCAGAAGCTTGAAAGGACGGCGCACAGGAGGAAGAACCCCAATGCGTTGGACTGACCAAGTGAAAGGCGCAACTGGACTAGCTTTAACAACTGCTCTTCGAGCCGGAATGCAGGATTGATGGATTGATGGAAAGGAAGCTATCATGGGAGTAACGATACTCAGCCGTGAGCTACACGACAGTATGATGAAACTAAAAAATATAAATGGAAGAAGAAGAACTTTATATTTTTTAAGTTGGTTTTTGTCAGCCTTAACTCGAATTCCTTACAAAATTGAGCTCCTTTGTTTTATATATGGGAAAAGTGATTTTTAAAATGATAAATACATGATACTCGTATATACGTATGTCATATTATTCTACGAACAATTTGTCTGCTTTAGAAGCGTTCTTAATAGTTCACGCCGCAACCATTTCGTAAATTATGTAATTTTAAACGATATAAGAAACAACCATTCATTACATGAACTAAACTTTGTTGGAATGAGCTTAAAAATACAATTAATTTAAATGTTTCTGGGTTTATTTTGTGGAACTATGACACAATAATTATGAAAATATATGTCTTTTCTAAGTCAACTTAAATGATGATATTGCGCTACTCGAATTCCGAACTCTTTGTCAGGCAATCAATAAGTTGTAAGTCTTCTTCTTATTTGTGTACTCATAATTGAGTGATGTGGTTCCTCTTATGATGTGGAGTAGAAAGGATGATTCGCCTCCATAGTTATTTTTTATTTGGTATATCTAACTCGCTGAAGATTACTATCTTGCTCACAGTCCTTCATCACTTCCAGTCACTACCAGCTTCTCCAAACTACCTTTATTTTTTTAGAAACATGTCCGAAGTATAAAGTTATTTTGTTTTTGCATGTCATAGACAGCCTTTCTTTGATTTGTAGATTGTGAAGGATGAACATATTGGTGCTTTTTGCAGGGCATGAAATGCGCAATATTTGGCACCAACACCAACTATCGAAAATATCTAGAATATATATTTCCTTTTTTCTCAGCGTTCATGTTTCCTCTCTATTTAATGATATGGAGAAAACCATACTTCTTACCAGACTAATTTTGGTGTTGAAAACTAAAGACGAATGTTTGCATTTCTTGTCATTCGCATATTTATAAATTGATAATTGTAGATTTTGCCACACCAATCCGTATCCAAATCCTAGCTTTTTTGAGATTAGTGCCCCTAGATTGATCGATTTGTAGGTTTTTTCAAAGCCTCTAAGCGAATTTCTTTCCATCAGCTTATTAAATTGGCCAACAATTTGTTTGATGGTCTTGTTTTTTGTTTATTTCTAGAGATCATGTTTTCTTTTTTCGGTCCAGAAGCGATTATAATATCATATTAATAAAATATGCTGAGTTTATCGATGAAAACGTTGAATTATGTAAGTTAGAAAAAAATGTTTGTTTATAAGGAAACAACTTCCTTGTTATAGTTGTATAAAGGCCGCCGCGTTCAACTATTCCTTGAATAAAGTCTAATTTATTTCCTTCCGTGATTTTCGTCAACTAAGCAGAAAAGAACTGGAAAAATTTCGTTGGAAGCATTCGCTGCCATTACTTTCAGGAAACAAAATTCATTATTTATGTGACGCAGGCGCGGCTAAAAATTCTTTCAGACAATTATTGCATATTTCAGGAGAACAGACGCCGCTTTCCATATGCGCATTCTCTGGAATACGCCGATACAGTGGTTTTCCATCGTAGTTATTTTTATAATTTTAACATGATAATTTTTTTTTTCATTTTGTGCTGTATTTTACTACAGACAGGAATCCTTTTATAAAAAACCTGAATCAAATTTTTTGACTTACACCCAAACTAGTCATTGCCATCAATTTTAGTATTTTTATCTCAGTGAGAAGGTCTTATGATTATTCTTTTAGTTTTTTGGTTAAATGTTTCTAATTTATTTTCAAACTCTTCTTTTTTCAAAAGTTTAAGTTCTTATGTGCACCTACAAAAACTAATGATATTTAACAACAATTAAATAAAGCATATTATACGGATATGCTGCACAATATATTAAAACGAAGCATAGACAAGGCTACTAATGCCTGAGCGGACGTTCACGAGCATACATACATAATATTTTCCAACTTTGGAAATTTTTATATCAACAATGTTGTCGAGGACACTCTCGTCAGCTTTGCTTACTCCACGACCAACCAAGACAAGGTTATTTTCCGAGTATTTGGAAAATAGTCAATATTTTTCCTATCCATAAGTCAACTAAACCTACCGATAAATCGACTAGCTACAGGCCCATCATCTTTCTCTTAGATCTTGGCAAGATATGAACAATTTGGATTTAGGATAAGACACAACACGGTTCAGCAACTAACCCGCATCGTGGAAGACGCGTCGGTGGGCTTCAATACGAATAGAAATAATAACTGGCATGGTGCTGCTGGATCTTAAGAAGGCTTTTGACATGGTCTGGTACGATGGCCTTCTCCAAAAAAAATCTCATTGCTGGTACTCCACTCTATTTTCTGAAACTTCTTCAATTACTACCTTTATAATAGGAGTTTCACAGTCACCACTCATCATTCTACGTCCTCCACCAGACCCGTCTTTATGGGTGTCCTCCAAGGCAGTATACTTGGATCCTGTCTAATTAACCTTTACGCACATGACATACCTACTCCCCCAAACTGTAAGCTTGCACTCTTTGTTGACGTTATGATATGCTACGCTTCCTTACTCAATGTAGATCTAACTGGTCTGAATGGTCACTTAATCTGTTATAGATCTAACTGGTCGCCGCTTTCAGATTGTCTTTGAGATCCTAAAAAAATACTATCAGAACTGGAAGCTCATAATTAATGACGCCAAAACTGAGTCTATTTTGTTTCCCAGGAAAGTTAAGAAAAGAGTGTCATCGATGCTCTTATTCATCGATGGTTGCCTGGTCGAGTTTCGGGACGTAGTTAAAAATCTTGTCCTGCACCTCAACCGGGACTGACGTTGAAAACCCGTCTGAATATCATCAGATAGAAGGGTCTAAATGGTACTTGTATAGAGCTATCAGTTCAATATTCCATCGACGCAGCTTCTTTTCACCCAAAAATAAGCTCCTTTTCTATAAAACTCTTATTCGTCCTTTCTTGACCTTTACTGCACCCATTTACCTAACCTATACTGCACCCATATGTGGTTATGAGCAAAACAGATAACCTAAAGCTTCAATGAGTGCCGAATAAGGCATTCAAGGTTTCTTTCTCATCTCCCAAAACAAATCTCTCCCGAATCACCCCAATCAACGTGAATAAACCCTCCAGCACCAAACCCTTATTTAGACCGTAAAGTCTTATAAATGCCAACAGAACAACAGCAATCCTCTAATCGCTGTCCTAAACAATTACAGGGTCTTGAAACATCATTTGTTGCTTGACTAGTCCATCTATAGTACAGTACCCGGCGGCAAGTAATAAACATCGGGCTTAAGAAAGAGACTGTCAGACATAATCGGCTAACTTCGGCTTTGTATAGCGTCATCTCTGTCCCTAGAACCCTGGACACCAACTGACAAATCGCGACGGAACACGTGTATGAATGACAGAGACGACGCTCTACAAAACTGAAGCTAGCCGATTATGGCCGACAGTCTCTTTCTTAAGCTCGATGTGTATCACTTACCGCCGTGTAACTGGGATGACCAAGGTCTGAGTGCATGTGATGGAAAGTAAGTAGCTTGAACGAGTGGTCATATACTTGCTAAAAATAGTTGTGAGCATTATTATCTAGTTATAAATAGTACCAAGGTGTCAACTTTTTCTAAGAAATTATATTTTAAGATTATTAAAAATAAAATGACACGTAGGAGATTAAAATGAAGTTCGATCTAAGTAATATATAAATAGAATAAGCACTAAAGGTATTAATTTGTATATATGTACATTTATATATACGAGTATAGCCTTTGGAAAATGTTTGTACTATAAATAACTTTATTAAATAAAAAAGAATATTAAAAAAATAAATAAAGTACTCGTATTTAATGACTGTCAATATTTTTCTTCTAATAATGGGTAGTATTTAAGAAACGTCAGTTCGGGTAAGAACAGGATAAACGAGTCATGATCAAATATATCAAATACTGAAAGAGGGAGGAGGGAAAAAGTGACGTATGCCAGGGTGTAATGGACTTTGTCTTCTCTATCCATCCCAATAGGGATATGACGGGATGGTGGAGATGATCACTTGAGAATTAAAAAATAAACTATCGCTAAGTAATTTTAACTATTTTTTTATGCGAAAGGAAAAAAACCTTATGTAATTGGCTAAAAGAGTTTGGAAAATGGTGAAAATATAAATTTACGGCGAAAAAAGTTTCAATTTCTTTTATAACTGTGAAAGTATTCGTGTAGTTTTGCTTGTTTTTTAACAAAATTATCCCTTTTTTCCTCGGTAATATTTTTACAGTCAAAAAAAGCACTATTACATTACTTTTTTCGAGGAACGTTTTTTTGGTTAAATGCTAGTTTTTAAGAGGGTAAAGTCAAAATCAGATTTAAAATAATTTAATTTAGCTTAAAATATGTACTTCGGAGAAAATGTATTATTTCGAAGAAATTCTTACACTTGTTTTCCATGTATGATATTATCATACGGATGAACTGAAAGTCTTCGGAATATATTCGTTTTTGTTTTATTTATAAAACTGTACATATCTGAGTAGCATCGTCGTCAACAAAAATAAGCTAGGAATGGGTATTTAAATAAGGATCCAAAGCTAAACCAAAGCTGTAGCATTACTCAAACTACTGAGCTATTAAGCTTTATCTCGGAATGACAATTTAAGAAAATACAACTCTATCTTCTAAATCTGCTGTTATTGTACATTATTCGAATCTTAGGAGGCTGGAAGTGAAGGAAAACTGGAGTGAGATAGTGAAGGATCGATTGGCGGAGGAGGAAATGGAGGAAATCGTCAGATTGGCTAAAGCTGCTCAAGCCATCGATTACATATTACATTTTTCTTCTTTAAATTGAATATTTTAAATTAGCTTTATTTATCTTATTTAATTTATGAACTATGCAGAATGCATATTCTCTCTCCGTGGTTGCAGTCCTAAGACTGGTTTGCAGCAATTTCAACTCTTCTCCTCCATTCCCCCCTGTCCTGTGCGGCTCTTTTTAAATCTGTATATGTTGAGCAGCGCACGTCCACCAACAGGTCCTCCAGGTACTCTCGGCGTGGGCGTCCCCTAGAGTTTGTCCCCTCGGTCATACCCTTCATTATGGCATGCAAGAGGCCCTCTTGTCGTATTATATGACCGATCCATCTTGCACGCCTTTCGGACAGGATCCTGAGCAGGTGCCTTCCTCCTTCTCCGAACCTCTTCATTTGTGATGCGGTCTCTCCAGGAAATTCATAATAGTCTTCTATAGGACCACATCTCAAAAGCCTCTAGTCTTCGTCTATCTCTTTCGGATAGGCACCATGTCTCGCAGCCGTACATCAAGATACTCCATACATAGGTCTTGATGAGGAGTATTCTCAGTTTTAGGTCTATATTATTTGATTCTATTATTTTCGACCTTTTATTAAATATAACACGCATAAAATTAATCCGAAAAATAAAAAGATTTTTACGGAAAATTACCAATAACCGTAAGTAAAAGTTGAGTACAATCTTCAATAGAACCTTTAAACTTTCATCTCACGAGTGACACAAGCAAGACAGTGATATTATACTTTAATGTGAAAATTTGCGTTAAAACTGGGAAAAGTCATCGCCCAAAATAAGTGAAGATATTCTTTTTGAAGTTCTTCAGAAGTAAATGGAATGTTAAATTCGCATAAACGACATCATCATTTGAGTTTTTTGTTCAATCCTTAATATTTCAGTAAATTTCATCTACGTTTGAAAAATTTAGCCAAATAATATTTCTCAATGCCGCTTTCAGTTTAATGTACCTATCCTTTTATGGGCCATTACGTCCGACGCGTACAATATAAATTGTAACAGATTTGAGTTTTTATATTTGTGAATAAAAATACAAAATTAAAATTTTGACTTGGTCCACTTTACCCACTGGTATGTAATCTCATCTCATTTTTTGTTTCATCAAAAAGAGACAGAAGATCACTCGAGTGTTTGTTTTGTTTCAAAATAATTCTGTGGATTGTATGTAAAACAGGGTAGAATGGGTTACACAGAGAAAAGAAAAACGGCTAAGGCGCAATCTTCATACATATCTTTTTAGTTTCCACACATAAAAGACATTATTTTCTTGAGATATGGTTGCGTATTTTATGATGTATATATTTTGGCTAAAATAAGAACTTAACTTTTGCAAGATATTCCCATTTTGAGGGTGAATATTTTTGTGGAGAGCCTCGGAAAACAATGACTGAATATTAATGAAAATATCTCTTTTGAAATGTTGGTCTTTGAGAAATAAATGAACTGTGAAAAGAAATATGATTTTTAAGGTTTTAAAGATAAACGTTTCTATATTTCTTTTAGAAAGTTATTGGAAAAATAACACTAAACATTCAATTTTGTTTTTAGCTTCAACTCTAGTTTTTCTACAATGGTCTTAAAAATTTATAATAAATATGAAGTAAAAAGTAAACTTTTAATGAGGTTTTATTTAAAGGTATTTATAGCAATTTTCCATCAACTTTAATTCTATTTCCAAGTTGTTCTTTAGAATTACCATTTGATTGACAATCTGTGCAGATATAACAAAACACGTAATCAAATTTTATCTAACGAAAGTCTTAGGTAGAGTAAGGTATTTATAAAACAGATATTTTTTATGCATTTTGGTTATTATTTTTTCTTTATAACTTTTTCCTTCTACGGAAAGTGATATATTTGTTCTAAATAGTATAAAAAAAACTGTTCAAACATTCAAATTATGCATTCACATACTTACACACTTAAACTTCAACCTACCCCATTCATAATCTCTGCAACCATATCAAAATAGTATCCAACAACTTTTTATTATATTCTCTGCATTCGCACACTCATATGATAATTTGGAGACAGGCCTTTAAATGCTAAAAACACTACTTTAAAACATTTTTTTTTGTTTTAGATACAATTAATTGGTAAGGCAACAATAAAGTTTAGAGACTGGTTTCATTATAATGCCCGAGTTTATAGTCCGATCTAAACACTTATACTTAATATTACTATTTCTTTTTTTATTTAATTATTTCCAGTTAAATTAAAATTCCTCTTCTTTGAAACTTCTTGTCTCTTAAAATCTTCATAATTCCAATTGAGAATCATTATTCATGACATGCTAGATGGTCCATAAGTTGCACTAAATGTTTCAAACATGGTATTGTTGCGAATCTTGTTACTTCAATTCTTACACTTAGTGAATTTTTACACGGAAAGAGGTGCAAATCCCTTCTTAAGATGCATCTCTGCTAACGAAAACTTGCAATGAACCTTCCCCGTCAATCTTGCTAAACAATTTCCATCAATAAAATGACGTCGGTATGCCCATTGTGTTTGAATAATTGACTCTTAATCAAAATAATGTTCGACCACTTTAATTTGTTCATTTAAAAAAATTGAAATAAAAAATGTTTTTATTTGGAGCGTTAATGATGCGTCAACCTTTACTTTGTTTTCATTCGAAGGTACCTACTATTAAATCAAACAAATATTTTCCTTTTTTAATGTTTCATTAGTTTTTATTTCTTTCATTAACGTAGTTACCTCAATTGCCATTAAGCAAACAAATAACATTTGAAGAGCGTCTAAACGCTCCTAAAGGGTTAACTTAATCGGTTAAGATTAGTTAAACGGTTCTTTTTATGTACGCTACACATGTCCTAACTATTGTTATTCCATTTACCCGCATAATGGTTAAGGCCTCCGATTTGCCATTTAGATTCGCTAATTGCTCTCAAGAAATGGTTTTGAGAAGAATTTTCAGCCCATGAATACTGAATATAGCAATTTTGATAAACAAATGTTTTTTTTGTTATTTCTAATTTTTCGGAAAAATTTCTTACAAATATTTTATAAAACATGTAAATAATATTGTGGATCAAAGTTTATAGAATAAATAAAGAAATCTTCATATACATGTTTTGAAATGTTTGAATAACTTAAAAAGAAAAAAAAAATCGAAATTTCGATAAAAATGTAAAAGAAAAGCGTTCGATAGAAGTAGCTCATAATATTATTAAACATGTACTAATAAATATTGTAGATCAATGTTTTTGAATGAATAAAGAAATCTTCATAAACATATGTTTTCAAATATTTGAATAACTCAATAAGAAAAAAATAATCGAATATTCAATTAAAGTATCTAAAAGTTAAGTATTTGATAGAAGTTGTTCATAGTACGAGTATTATAAAACATTTAGTAGGAAATATTAAGGGTTTAAATTTTTAGAATAAATAAAGAAATCTTCATTATGTTTTCAAGTATTTCAATAACTAAACAAGAAAAAAAATCGAAATTTCGATAGAAGTGAAGTATTTGATAAAAATAGCTCAAAGTAGTCAACTTTTCTCAAAGTTCGCTTGAGAAAAGTTGAGTGTTCTACAGGACAATGAGTTCTCTAAACGGTGCTATATAAATTGTACTTTTATTATTATTTTTATACAAGTGAAATTTTAATTAAAACCCTTAGTGTTAAATTTACGATTTAAAATCTCAAACCACCTTTAAATCATGAAAAGCAATTACAAACATTGATTGATTTCTCATAAATATTAAAATAAAACTCTTCGCGGTTTACTTAAAAGAATATTTAAAATTACAAAAGTTTTATTTCTTTACACAATTAATATTTTTTGCTTTGTACCGTTAATGGGACTTTTTCTATGTTGTATTGTAGTACGTTTTTGTTGTAAACAATCCAACCTGACTTGCCATAAGACTAGATTTTTCAACTAACCAGAAATACTTGTCTATTAATGAGGTATTCAGTGAAAACTAGGCTAGAACCCTATTTAAAAAAAAAAGTTGGATACCTATGGTAGTCGAACCTGTTAATCTCGAGTCAAAAGTCGAGTCTTTCCAATGGACCAAGGAGAGCGTTACAGAAGTATATCAATATATTATTTATAGTATATTGATATACTTCTGTAGGTTTAAAGACATTGTAATTTGTTTCATCCAACACTGTTTATTCCACTTTTTGTAATGGTATAACCCTACCGGTTACAAAGCTTTCACCTCATCATCAGGGGAGCACAAACAAGACTGAATTCTGTCCGAACTGGTACCGACATACACGCTTCTAACGGTAAACATTAGGGTTGGGGATTGTGGGTGAAGGGAGGGAGGAGATAACCTCAGCGAGCAGCAGCGAAATTCTTGGAAATATATGTGTTTGCCAGATGTTCACCCCGATGCACTGACAGAAATTTCTAGGACCTCTTATCTGTCCAATATATTTCCGTTACTACTGATATGTAAGAATTTGGCATCATCGATAGAAAATTTATGATTTTTACAGTGACAATGATTGGCAATTGCAGAATAAATTAGAGGATTTTTTAAGGCAGTTGTGTTCACAAAATCTCTTTTCAAATGATCTTCCTGTCTTTCCTATATAGAAATTATCAGTCAGCACATAAAAGTTTATACACACCACTGTTGCTAACATAAGTATTCCATTTTTGCATTTTCCGTTAAATAAGAGTTTACGGAATTTAAAATTAGTGTAAAAAGCTGGCTTTATGAAATTTTTTGGGTTATTTCGTATATGTTTTCTTATGAATAGGAGTTCAGAAAATTTTTAAATTCAAATAAATGATTTTATTTAAAATATTATGTTATTATCCTCATAATCGTCTTGCTACATCCCTATTGAGATATGTAAATAGAACAGATCTCCACTTAATTCTACCCTGGAACACGTCTTTTGTTTCTGCCACGTCCATACGCCTTTTTATGCATTATACGAGTATGATATATTACATGAGGTGCATGGTCGCGCGGTACGCACTGGACTTTCGTGCAGAAGGTCGTCAGTTCAAACCCCGCGCTGCGTTACTCCCATTTGTTTCGTCTAGAATTCGGGGGTATAAGGATACCTATGACTTCGATCATATCTATTCTTTAAAAAAAAAAGGTAAAAAAAAAGCTAAACTACTTGCTCCTTTTCTTTATTAAACTCGAAGAGATAATTTGTGTAAGTCATAATTCATATTCTCTACGTGGCCAAACAATTTGAATGTCCTCATTGCTTACTCTGTCGTACATTGTTTTCCCACGTATTCTACACAACGCTATCATTTCTACTGTACGTATGACCGACTTCTCAAAAATATGAATGAAATTCTTTTAGATATACGAATAGAATAATTTATATGTAAAATCTCGAAAATTTTGTTTGTTGAAATATTTTTTTCCTTACCGTAAATTGAACTTTTTTTCTATAAACCAGAGACTTCTACTTCAAGAGGCAAAAGTCACATAGTAAGTTTATTCTAGGTATATTAAACGGAATCCGAAAAAAAGGAAATTTAATTTATCGCACTTCGACAAGTTCATGCTTTGGTTTTATCCTTTCCATGTCGTTCCATTAAACTCTCCACAGAATAAATAATAGTTTATCTTGTTTAACAATATATTAAACCCCCTCTGAATTTGCCTTTCTCACCTTGCTCCCAACTTGAAGATGAATTGTGAACGAGTGATAAATTGTATCCACGAGATTGTAAATGAAATTGTTCAAAGTGCCTTTTGAGTACTTCAAAGCACGCTCGTTTGTAAGATTTAGAATGGCGAAGTTTTTCCTTAATGGCCCGCAATTAAAGATAAAGTAAATTCTTACAAATCCTAAGAGAGATATCAACGCCTTGTGCTGTGTCACCAGAACACTGATTTATCCGTCGTTGTTTAAATCAAATTGATCACGGTGGTGATCATCATCTTCACATCATCCCGTTTATTATGAGTCACGTCTTCATCTATTCAAAATTGGAGACAGTTCTGATCACTCACATCTTGATTGATAATATCTTTTCATTGATTTTTTGAACGACATATTCCTCTATTTCCAGAGACTTTTTTCCCCAGAATCCGGTTTCTTTTGTAAATTTCCATACAACCGAAGCCTCTCTCAATTTCAGCAAGATCGGAGTTACTTTCAGGGTACCTGTTACATATTCATTTCTAATTTTATCTTTCCTGCTTACTTCTGAAATCCATCGCATAATGTCCAATTCAAAAACATGACAAAATTAAATCATATTTGTATTTTGTATAATTATTATCTAAGAAATGACAATGCAATATGGCGTGTTCGTTGCTTCTAAAATTTATTTTAACTTAAATCAACGTTTATCTTCCTCGCAAAGTTATTCTTCCATGAGTTATATTGTATTTCTTATTTTATAAGTTATGACTTCTAAAGTTATTGTTTCATGATTTATGACTTTCTTTGTTGATAATGGCAGAGACACCAGTATAAATAAAATCACTACACCCTACAAGGTAAATATAGTGTAACGATACTCCATGCAGGCCACTGACTGTACAAGGAAGGCTGTTTTCAGTGATTTTTTGAGGCGCAGGATCCTTCGATAGTATGACAACGAACCGCCGCACACTTGATATAATCAATAAGAGGAGGTATGTTGCTGAGAAAGATAGGTGGATGAGAATCCTGTAGGCAGCTAAGATGAACCCTGGGCCGTAGGGTTGATGATAATATTAACTATATAACATCCAATGTTATGCTATAAATCGCAATTTTTCACCCAACAACAAAAATATTAAATAAAGGAGTTAACATGATCCTCTTTAAGCACTGCATTCTATATGATCCAGGGCAAGGAGGGATGGAAACAGATGGTGTACAAAGTTCCAGACATAGCAGAGGACTACGATGCTCAGCATTGAGTACAAAACGTAGAAAAAGTATAACGATGTTTCGTAACAGGAAATAAATTCAGTTGAAGTTATGACTGAAAATATAAAAAAAACCGGTATTTCAGTAATAAATAACACTTGCGAGTATTTTTCCAATTTTAAACAAAATATTGGTACTGGTTTTTCTTCTCCTGATTATTATACTATAATCTTGATTATTGTTACATCATGATGTGGATGGTAGTTGCACAATAAATATTAAGAATAATTTGAAGAAACTGTTTTTTTTTTAAATTATCATCCGTAATTAAATAAGGCATTGGTGAGTGGAAAATAATGTAACTTCCACAAGGCTACATATGCCATCATTTCATTTGGTGCATCGTAGTAGTCACCAGCCTATTTTTATCATAATTTTGGATATTTTAATAGATTTGTATTATGTGAATATAACTTAGTCGTCCGCGAACGACGGCTTTCTTGGACTAGAATAACACACATCTTTTTTCGTGGGCGTTGTGGGTTTAATGCACGTTGGTATCCAGATTTACAGTCTGGTTTCCATTTGAAGTTTGTTTAAACATGGCGATTTGACCAGCAGGTTGTACTATTAACAATGAAAGTGTAACTCAACCTAATACTATATGTATAATAAGAATTGTTGATTGTATACGTATCATAAGTATTGTTGATTGCACACAGTATTGAATATCATAAGATACATTTTTTTCCTTTCCCAATTGTTTCAACGTCACACATACTCGTACTCGTGTGTATTATAAAGCAAACATGTCGAACGTCTTACCATAATACATCGAGAGATTGGCAATACTGGTAAGTATTATTCTGTCCATGTACTTAAAAAAACTGTTAGACAAATGGCAATTAACGGATTTATTGGTGTTATAAACATTGGTAAATTCTTCTCACGATTGTCGTAAGCTTGTTCAATGAATCTGTTTGTTAACTCCATCCAAGCCCATGCGACATCGGTTGTTATGCTATAGTCATAAAATGCGACTACTCCTACAATTATTTCTTTGTTAGGCTCCACGGGGTAGAAGATCAGTATGGTCACTTAATAGTCACATTTAAACTCGTTTTGAATTAGTATAAAATAGTTCTAGGATGATTCTTTTTGACTAGAA
Source organism: Odontocerum albicorne (assembly GCA_949825065.1). NCBI lineage: Eukaryota > Metazoa > Arthropoda > Insecta > Trichoptera > Odontoceridae > Odontocerum > Odontocerum albicorne. The sequence goes on from OX463851.1 coordinate 5,934,740, forward strand.
TTTACGCGTTGCCTGAAAGAATAACATTGGTCTGCATACGCTGGCAATCACGGGAAGAGTTGAGGAAAAGTTAGCAAGATGAATTGTTGTCATTGTCGTAGCTGGGCCTCGTACTCGAGGATTCCCTTGTCACTCCAGCATCAATCTTGAGCAGCTCTTCCACGTCGATCATGTGATGTTTTGTGATAAAACAGCCCAATCCTAGATGAGCACTTCCTCCCGCAGATATCACAGGCGTGTGGGCACTGCTGAGTCGCTTGGCAATGCTGACCCATATTCGCAGCACCCTCACTATTTCTTACATATCTATCTGTTGAGATGATATCAGCCCAAGAACGGATGGCTCTCAATCCTTCACGGTCTTGAGTCACCTGCTCCTAGTCCTCAGGCGCTCCGCACAATGTCAGCGATTCTCGCAGACTATTCTCATAGCGCTATCTCTGCCCACCAACACTTTTTTATTTATTTATTTATTTTCTCAAAACAGGCTTAACCCAATTACTTTAAAAGATACAAGAAATATTAACATTTAAAAGAAAGAAAAATTATATAGAATAAAAAAAATTTATAAAATAAAAAACCATGTACATATAATCATCATCATTGTCAACCAGGGTCGATCCACAGCTGGATGAAGGTTTCCCCAAGCTGACTCCAAATAGTTCGGTTTTTTGCTCGTCGATGCCATGTGATGCTGCCATGCTTCCTGATTTCATTCAGCGTACCTTCGGTCTTCTTCTGGGTCTTTTTATGCCTCTTGGGTACCATTGAATTATTTCGGCTGTCCATCGGGAGTCTGACATTCTGGCTACGTGTCCAGCCAATTGCCATTTCATTATTTTACACACCTTTGTAACGTATTCTACCTTTGTTATATTGCGAATCCAGGTGTTTCGTTTACGGTCTCTTTTAGTATGTTCCAACATGCATCTCTCCATGCCCTTTTGTGCGGTCTGGAGCTTTTGTGTGTTCTTTACTGTGAGCGTACATGTCTCGCAGCCATACGTAAGTACTGGAAGAATGCACTGGTTGTAGACCCTTCGCTTCAAGGATATTAGGAGATTACTTTTGAAGATGTTGTTCAAACGTCCAAATGAGCTCCACGCCCGTTTTGTCCTTCGTGCTATTTCCTCCGATATGTCACCTACAAAGGAAATAAGTTGGCCCAGATACACATATTCCTGGACAAGTTCTAGCTGTTTTTCATCTACGTTTATTGGTTTTGGGGTAGCAAAGCCGTTCATAATATATTTGGTTTTTGAAATATTCATTTTTAAAAAAACCCTTTGCTGGCCTCTGCCAATTCTTGCAGTTAGTGCTGAAGATCATTCGGTTTTTGTGAGAATATAACGATATCGTCTGCAAATCTCAAATAGCTCAGGTATTTTCCATCAATCACCAGGCCTTTATTTTCCCATTCTAGTTTATTAAATACGTATTCAAGTGTAGCTGTGAATAATTTTGGGAAAATAGTGTCTCCTTGACGAACTTCCTTACCGATTCGGAAGGTTTCCGAGGATTTGTGGAGATGTATTTTTGCTGTTGCATCCTTATAGATGTTATTGAACAACTGAATATATGCTCTATCAATGCCTTGTGTCTTAAGAGTTTCTAGTATGGCAGCTTTTTTGACTAAGTCAAATGCTTTTTCGTAGTCCACAAAGGCTATGTACAGAGGGATTTCGTATTCCTCACATCGTTCTATTATTTCCCGCAGCACCTGAATATGATCCATGGTACTGAAACCCTTCCTGAATCCAGCTTGTTCTCGTGGTCGGTTCGTGTCAAAAGTACTCGAGAGTCGGTTAGTTAAGATCTTGGTAAAAATTTTGTATAGGGTAGGTAGCATGCTGATTAGACGGTAGTTCTTAAGATCCTCTTGATCGCCTTTCTTATGGAGAAGTATTACTGTTGCAGATTTCCAATCTTCTGGAATGTCTTTTACTAGAATCTAACGTTTGCTGCGACAAATTTGATTCTTTTTGGGAATATGAGCCACCGTAGTTTGTTGCACTCAGTACTATGTGTTCTGCTTTTGATTCTATTGTAATCGGAAGCTGTGGTTCGCTGAGGATTTCAAATCGATTTTTGAGGTCTAGTTGAAATTCACTTTTGTTTTTAGCAAGTAGATCATTGTTTATTATTCTTTTCTCTTTTATTATTTTCTCTTTTATTTATCTACCTAAAAGGTTAGTCAAAAAGTTTTGAAAGCGACATCTATGGAGCAGTAGAAAAACAAAATTTCTACGCCATTTTCATATTTCATCTTTCATAAAAACGTACTCTAAATTTCATTTCGATCTGTCAATTAATTCTTTGTTTACAAGCCATTTGAAGTTGACGTGTCAGTGTATTTTTTAACAATGGCTCCGAAGCGAGTTCGTGTCCAGAAATCGGCCAAGAAGGTGTTAGCGTCAGTTTTTTGGGATGCAAAAGGAATTTTATTGATAGATTATCTCCAAACTGGTAAGACAATCAACTCTGATTATTATTGCGACCTTTTGGACCAGTTGGATGAAAAAAATTGTGAAAAAAGACCCGGTTTGCAGAAGAAAAAAATCATTTTTCATCAAGACAATGCACCTGCTCACACAGCTCAAAAAACCATCGCGAAAATCAGTGAATTGGGGTACGAATTGTTGCAGCATTCACCCTATTCGCCAGATTTAGCTCCCTCTGACTTCTGGCTGTTCTCACACCTCAAAAAATTCCTTCGTGGAAAGCATTTTTCATCAAACGAAGAGGTTATAGCCGTCGTAGAGGAGTATTTTGCAGGCCTTCCAGAAAGTCACTTCCGTGATGGGACAACAAAGTTGGAAAATCGTTGGACCAAGTGTATTGATCTTATGGGAGACTATACTGAGCAATTAAAGTGATTTCCCCCCAAAAAAAATGTATTTTCATTTCCGCTTTCAAAACTTTTTGTCTAACCTAGTATATGCAAACATATATACACACAACCATACACATATATTCAATGTCACTTAAGTACTATTGATGAGTGCTTTCTAGCGCGCTCAATCTTAGAAGAAAATTTACTTTTGCTTTTGGTAATGTGATATGAAATATGCCAATATCCGAAGCAGTCCCGTTCAAAAGAGTTAAGGCCCTTCCAACAGGCATAGTGGCTGGTAGACCCGTTCTTGCGTATGTTATTGAGAACAGTTCTTGCCGGCGCAGTCTAGTGTAATTGTTAGAAACATTTAATGCTTATCTTTGTAGTAATGCTGGACAGCTCATAACTCCTCGAACGAGTTTGACAACGTATACCAGGAGGCTTGCCCACTACTTTCCCGTGCAAGACGCGTTTTTGGAACCTATGATTGCCCATGCGTATCTCATGCCCAGTCCATCGCCATTTTGCCTTTACAACCTTATCCTCTATAGGTTTCCAGTTGGATTATTGCAGGACCGAGATATTTGTGACATAACTCCAGTTCAGGAAATGTTGGTGGAACATTTCAAGGTTTCGAATGCATCTTCCATAGAAAACCTTAGTCTCAGACCCATGGAGTGGGGAGGAACATGGTCTTGTTGATTGATATATATGTAAGACTGAGAGATGTATCTACTGTAGAATACTCCGTCATTCAATGTATCAACAGCTGCTGACGCGCTCTTGGTGCGACTCTTCAGTTCATCATCAAGATAAGAGTTCGGTGCCAGGAGGCTGTCCTGATATGTGTCGTTAAGTACGTTCTCCAGTTGCATATCGTTTAATCGAATGTCGGATTATTGTAGTACCTCATTCTCTCCAAAACAAGCAAGCAAGAGGAATATCTGTTTTAATATGGAGGAAACTAAGAAAGGAATTTATAACATCTTTATTTTTAATAATCAGTCAACATGACTGGGAAGGATGGAGTCAGGTGGTACAATAATTCTCAGATATAACGGAGGATTACGATACTTAAGGCATGAACACACGATGAAAAAGAAATATTCTGTGTTTAAAAAATCTTATTTTGTAACCACTGTACTAAATATATGTTATACTTACTTAACATGTTAATTCAATTATTTAAAGAAAATAAACAAATCTTTGGAATGGTGAAATATTGGTAAAAACTTTGAATCGTTATCGGCAAATATATACTATATTGCTTCAATGAAGTGTATTTCTATACTAAATTAGCGTCATTTATTTTAATTTATTTAAAAAAAATATACAATGTATGTTATGAAAAAACTCATCTTTTATTTTTTATTGTATTAATATTTCGTAAAAGTTCCATTCTAGTTTCAACTCACTCAAATTGTGGTATCCTTAAAAAGTAAAAAATGTGTATCAACTGTTCATTTTTTCAGTTCAACAATTCCACGCTAACAAGCTACAACGTGGAGACATTAAAAATATTTTCAGGAAAAAAAAACAGACCCCGGCAAAAGTACAATAAAAAATATAGCGCGTGTCTAACAAATTGTGACTTTATTTTCATATTTCGCCAGTCATATTGCGGGACGGTCCTCTACTGATGAGATATGCCATTATTCACCCGTCCTGTGTTATGCCGTCAGCCATTTTTCTTTGGGGCCATTTTCCGGTTTCCGGTTGCATATTCCCTCCTTTGTACCAGCCGCTTCCGGTGAGCGGTACAGGATATCACGTGATTGGAAGTACCAGATAATAATGAACCTTTTTTTCATTTTAAATAAGTTATTATCCCGTTTATGTTATCATCAAATAATTGATATATTTGTTTGCATCTTTCAGAAGTGATGGAAATATTGATAATAAAAATGTTCGAATTTCGAGTGTTTTTCTCATTTGTTCATATGAATATTTTAAATCTTTTCTTTTGATTTTTTTTCATTCCTTTATTAAATTGTCATTCACAATTTATTATGTATACGAGTACAATATGGTAAATGCATTCTCGGACAGGGGGGAATGGAGGAGAAGAGTTGAAATTGCTGCAAACCAGTCTTAGGACTGCAACCACGGAGAGGAGATTCTCAATTTATTATGTATACGAGTACAATATGGTAAATGCATTTAACTGTTCTATGTTTATTTAAGACGCTCCTGAATAAAACTAAATCTAATGAAGTTCCTTAATTTGGAACTCAAATTGATACGGTTTATTTAAGACGTGACGATACCTTTTTATATCTTTAATCGCATTTCAAAAAGTTAAATTATTTTTATGTGCCATCTTGTAAAGTTAAACACTCAGATAATTATCCCATATTGGATTCTGATCTCCACCATCATCAATACTTTTGCTTAGGGGTGTCTCAGTCTCTCATCTCCTTCTCAATTGCCTTTCTCTGGTGTTTCGGCCATTCAACCAGTTTATATTACTCGTACATATCATCAGGATTCACTATTATGCAATTTGTACTAATATTGATAAAAAGGTTGATTTAAAGATTGAAAATTACGCGTTCGTGTTCAGTTCTGCTTTTCTGACTCTAGATACGAGTATATGTAGAGAACACAGTAGTCCACTTGGTGTGTTTTTCCTCTTTTTATTTGGATTATTTTATTTTCTTACAAAATTATAATCTTACCAAAAAAATATCATTGCATACGTTCCAAAATATCATCGCATACATTCCAAAATATCATCGCATACATTCCAAAATATGATCGCATACATTCCAAAATACCTCATCAATAAAGAACTCAGCCCTCATGTATGGTGAGGGAACTGCTTATTTTATTATGGTTTCTTTTATTATCTGCTTATAACTAAGAAAGTTTACAATATAAAATGTATAACCGATAACTTACTTGACTCTAGATACGAGTATATGTAGAGAACACAGTAGTCCACTTGGTGTGTTTTTCCTCTTTTTATTTGGATTATTTTATTTTCTTACAAAATTATAATCTTACCAAAAAATATCATTGCATACATTTCAAAATATCATCGCATACATTCCAAAATATCATCGCATACATTCCAAAATATCATCGCATACATTCCAAAATACCTCATCAATAAAGAACTCAGCCCTCATGTATGGTGAGGGAACTGCTTATTTTATTATGGTTTCTTTTATTATCTGCTTATAACTAAGAAAGTTTACAATATAAAATGTATAACCGATAACTTACTTGTTTTATTCTCTCCTAATTGTTTTGAAATATGTAAGGCATTATAACAAAATATTTTATAACTGTTTAGACTATGTTTTGTTGTAACATTTTTTTACTTCTGAAATATTAAATATCATTGTAATTGTTTTGCATTTCTGTAGTGTTTCGGAAAACCAAAATTATATCGATATCTGATCAATTTAAGTAGTATTTGATTATGTTTTCAACGGAATTTCGTTATTGAAGGATATGCAGATCTAATTTATTTCGAAAAATGCCTTTCAGTTTAGATACTGAAATTAAAAGATTTAAATTATAAATTTGATTTATTTTATTCAATATGTTTGTAAAAAGGTTTGATTAAATATATTTAGTATTTTTTATTAAAAAATATATCAAACAGTAAAAAATATAAATAATATGAGTCTGCAAAAAGTCTTAAATTTTGGTTTTAAAGCGTAAAAATACCAACAAACCTTAATTCAAAACATTTACTGTCAGAAAAGGAGACAGCCTTGAAGGTATAAAATTTCATATTTAATATGAAAAATGAAAGATGAGACACGAAGTGTTTTGTTGAAATATTTAAAAAGTTTTCCAGCGCGTAATGTTTTTTGTTTATATTTTCAGAAATTTAAAACATGTTGAAAAAAATGGAGAACTTTATATAAATTACTTGTTATTTTTTTCAATTTTCAAAAAACTTTTTTAGAATAAGCAATCGAAAATGATATTTTTAAAAAAAGCTTTTTTTTTTGGAATTGAGATTTTATTGAAATGTAATTATATTTTTACTGCACTGCTTAGAAACATGTTTATCTTATTTAAATTTTATGTAAAAGTTAATACTAAACGAGTTAATAAGAATACAACTTTTTCGCAGATATCAAAAATATTTATTTCATAAATTATAAACTAGATTTCCATGCTATGCCTCAATATTTTCAAAATGTTTTTCTTTAATAATAATTAAAGTCATTTTTGTTAAACATAAAAATATCTTTTTTGGAATAAAAAGATGAATTCCCAAGAAAACAAATATAAAGGTTCCCAGATTATTTTCAGTGTGAAGTTCCACATACAGGCTATTATACTGAACAGGTCTAATAAGACAAAAGGTTCTGTAAAACTTTGGGATCAATTAGGCTTGTTGAGATACCAGATCTCGTAGCTTGACTTCGGGATCAATTAGGCTTGTTGAGATACCAGATCTCGTAGCTTGACTTCGGGATCAATTAGGCTTGTTGAGATACCAGATCTCGTAGCTTGACTTCGGGATCAATTAGGCTTGTTGAGATACCAGATCTCGTAGCTTGACTTCGGGATCAATTAGGCTTGTTGAGATACCAGATCTCGTAGCTTGACTTCGGGATCAATTAGGCTTGTTGAGATACCAGATCTCGTAGCTTGACTTAGGGATCAATTAGGCTTGTTGAGATACCAGATCTCGTAGCTTGACTTCAAAGTAAGGAGAAGAATCATAAATGCAGATTTCAAAATATTCAGGTACCATTTTTCTGAGGCTCTCAAAGATCGAGAGATAGAATTTGTGAACAATTCTGGCCTCGTACTTAACTAACCCAATGAAGTTCATCTACAGTAAAGGTGGTGTGATGAGGTTGTGTTTAAATGGGATTTATAAAATATTGATTTTAAAAATGAACAATTTGTAATTTATTTTTAACAAACACTGTTTATTCCACTTTTTTATGACGGTATAACCCTACCGTTTTCAAGGCTTTCACCTCATCTTCAGGGGAGTACAAACAAGACTTGTTTGTACTCCCCTGAAGATGAGGTGAAAGCCTTGAAACCGGTAGGGTTATACCGCCATAAAAAAGTGGAATAAACAGTGTTTGTTAAAAATAAATTACAATGTCTTTAAACCTCCACAACGTTAATGCCTTAACTATAAACAACAAATGAACAATTATAACTAATATTATAATTATATATAAAAATTTATTGTATTAAAAATTATGTGGCTTCTATCTCTCAAAATGTCTTTTGTACTGTAACATACACACCCTTCTTTTAGTGATAAATGACGTGAGGGGATGTCGTAGGCATAACATAAGTGTTATATTACTTTTGACCTCCTTATGGTTCGTTTATTTCTAATTTATTTTATTATTTAAATCTTGACTATTTTGGATTCGTTATGTTCATGTTAATTAAAAAAAAACTAAAGAAAATATTTATTTGAATTCAAGTAAAAAACAAATAAATATCCAAAACTTTAACAATGATTGTAAAAGTTTTGGATGAAAGGTCATATTCAAGAATAAGAAAGGGAAATTAAAGAAAATAAGGCAGATAGAATATTTCTGATAATGAAGAATATTTTGATATTTTTTTCATACACGTGGGCATACATTTCGTGTAGCTTATGTATGCTAAATGCTCTCTTCTGATTTAAAAACAAAATCTTTTTCCATAGTTTGAAAATGGCAAATCTTCGCAAATAACCACCACCTTTTGACATAATAATGTCTGAATAATTATGCTATGACTAGAGGAAATGAATTCGTACAAGGATAAAGAAAGAAAGCAAAAAAACGATATGAAAAAAAAGAAAACATTGACTCAATGTTTGTATAACAAAGCATGTTTTCATGCAAAACAAAGTCAAAAAACAATTTTTCTTACGACAGAACTAGTGGAAAAGTGGTCAGTTACATTCTATGGCTAAATGTGTTGTAGAAAGCCTACCCAAATATTGGTATTCAAAATGTGCTTAGTAATCACTTGTCGTAGTGGCGTTTGCTTACTGACTCAGCATTTTCGGAAGCTACCCCTAATTTGAATTTGCGAAAGGTAAATCGAGCGTTATATCGCGGCAGGTGTAAACACAGATTTCTACCAGACCGACAAACCTCACCTCAAGAAAGTCCCTTTTTTTCTATAATGTCGGGTGTATCCGATCTTTAAAATTCAGTCTCCGGATTTTTTTCTTCCCTTAGGAAATTGATGATTTGACAGGTTTTTGATTTATTGAACTTGAAGATTAATATTTTTTTCCTTTTTTAAGCGCCATCATTAACATACGGTGATATTTTTGTGAAATTAGTTTGCTGAAATAAGAATTTCTATATATAATTATTAAATAAAATTTGTCATTCTTCGAACTTTATGATTTTAAACAGATATGTTGTTGTTTGGTCGAGAAATTTTATCAACAAATGTTACGATTCTGAGTACATACTGAAAGGAGTAAAGTGATTGTTCTATTATACTCGTATATATCAAGATACAAGAATGAAGTGTAGAAGTTACAGATCTTGCTATCTCGATCTGTGTCGAGATAAGAGGGTCTGACGCTGTACCCTCTCAGCCTATCCCTATAGGGAAATGGAGGGATAACTTATATCTTTGTTTATTGTACTGTATTGTACTATATTGTGGTTTTATGTAGTACAACTTGTAGGGTTGATTGTCTACGTTTCATAACCAAACATAATTGTTGGTATAAACACGATGTTGGGACCGTTTATAATCAGAAAGATGTATAAGTAAAAAACAAGATAACATCCCTTTTTGAAATTAATTGGGTTCCAGCACCAATCGAAACCGTAACCCCCGGATTGAAAAACATGCGTTTTATTGACTAGATCACGGAGGTGTACTATTTTCAAAACTTTGTATATTAAACAGTAATGTAATTGAAATATACTTTATCTGTTTCAGTAATAAAATCGATATCGACTATTCGATGAAGGACTAAAGGACGGTAAAGGACTAGCAGTTTTTTTATACTGAATGTATAAAAAAACTGCTAGTCCTTTTTTGGTCTGTAATATTTAATAAAAATATCTATGTTAATTTAACCTTGAGATTATAATGGCTCCTGATATACATTAACATAAAAGTATATTTTGTGCTGAAATTTAATATGAATGTATTATTCACTCATTTATTTTTAGAAGTAACCCCCACAAGTATTGCGCATCTAAAATATAACCAATTAATAAATCGTAAAATGTACTTGGTTCACTCCTTATACGTACCTCCGCCAACCTAGTTAATAAAATACAAGGTTTCCACTCTTAGTTTAGTACTAAAAAAATCCGAGTCTGGTAAAAGAGTTCGTCTTGTAACAATAATTGCGTTGTTGAAACGAATGAAAACAAAACAGAAAACAGTGCAAATGTGAAAAGAAGGCATAGAAGAGGAAGACCAAAGTAAAGTATTATTGAATCACGTAAATTATATAATTTTTTGCAAAGAAAAGTAAGAAGATAAATCGCAGAAACTGTATGAGAAGGTGTAGCGATATAAGTAAAGGCGAAATATGTGTGTCGGGATAGGAAAGCTAAAAGCTCTGTCCTCTCTGCCTCAGGAAACGGCGTGATGGTATGTACATATGTGTGTGATATATAAGTCATTATGTTTGAATCGTCGAGTTAAGTTGGAATAATTTCTGATATTTTATAAATTTTTGGATTCTGTTTTTCTCTTTGTTTTTTTAGTGACGATTGATTTTAAAAATTACTTAAATAAGTGTTGTAATTTATTTTATCAAACATTGTTTATTCCACTTTATATAACGGTATAACCCTACCGGTTTCAAGGTTTTCCCCTCATCATCAGGGGAGCACAAACTAGTCCCCTGATGATGATGTGTTTATAAAGTAAACCGTTATATAAAACGGAATGAACAGTGCTTGATAAAAACAAATTACAATGTCTCCACAATGTTATTATGCCTTAACTTTACATAAGTTTTTTATCGAGTTATTTTTTATATGTCTATTCGCGAATCGTGTATTTTTATGTCCTTCATTTAATTTTCATTATATTGTGTACATGCTTATATAAGGCTTCACCTGGTGGGTTTATTGTTACACAGCAATTATATTGTGTACATGCTTATATAAGGCTACATCTGGTGGGTTTATTATTACACAGCAATTATATTGCGTACATGCTTATATAAGGCTACATCTGGTGGGTTTATTGTTACACAGCAACTATATTGTGTACATGCTTATATAAGGCTACATCTGGTGGGTTTATTGTTACACAGCAATTATATTGTGTACATGCTTATATAAGGCTACATCTGGTGGGTTTATTGTTACACAGCAATTATATTGTGTACATGCTTATATAAGGCTACATCTGGTGGGTTTATTGTTACACAGCAATTATATTGTGTACATGCTTATATAAGGCTACATCTGGTGGGTTTATTGTTACACAGCAATTATATTGTGTACATGCTTAAATAAGGCTACATCTGGTGGGTTTATTGTTACACAGCAATTATATTGTGTACATGCTTATGTAAGGCTACATCTGGTGGGTTTATTGTCACACAGCAATTTCTTCCTACAAATTAGTTACACATTCAATTATTTCGGTAGTCTATAATTGGCAAATCTTCGTTATTAAGACACCAAGTCGCCGTTTATAGAGTTTTCTCCAGAGCTCAAAACTGGTCGGTGAATCCCTAAATTTCCTTGCAACATTCATAGATTCAGCTAGATATTTTCACAAACCATGAAATGTGAATTCCTAATAGGAATATGCAATGTAAGTAACATACATTCCCAAAACCTCTATTCCAAGCAATAGCCTCACACAAATACTTGAATTAATCAACTCTGCTGACAGGGACATCCTTTATACATCGGGGATGCTCGTATCAGAGTATGAGTCGTTACATATCAGTCTTCACAGCTTTTATATAACATATACACCAAGACAATGAGAGTTATCTAAGGTTGTGTGCCGTACGCTGTAAATAACAAACAAAGTATCCTTACAAGGTGATCAATTCTACCATCGGTGCTTTTAATAATAATTAAGGCCATGTATAATATTAAGGACACTGAAATTTGGCATGTTACTAAGGTTCAAGATTTCTCAATTTTGAGAACAAATGCCTTTTGAGAATTATCATACCACCTCATAAGGATAGGTGAACAGATGCCTAAAGATGTGCTACGATCACGCGACAAATGAAACAGAAGTTTATAACCAACAAGATAAATATCAGCGTGGCAATGTATTGAGAATTCTACCTCAAATGCGTTTTTTTTGTCGCCCGTGATAAATTGGACGAATCGGGACTCTACCCTAAATTATGCACCGGTGTCTTGGTATAAAATGGGAAGATGTGTAGTGCAGCGCTGAAAGGGTAAAGGGTGATCATGCTGTTGATTAATTATTAATTTGATTGAATAAAGGTTTCATGTTAAGCAGTAAAATATGAAATTTAATGAAACTGCGATAAAAGCAAAAAGAATTTGAATTAGACAAATTGAATTTATTTTAATCCTTTTTTTTTATCAAACACGTTCTTGTTTTTCCTATTAAAATAAATAAATCTTTTTTAAAATGTAAACTGGCTCTCGTTGAAATGTGCTCAAAGAGTTACCAAGCGACCAGCATGCTAACTTTTTGGAAAAATAATTAAACATGGTCAAAACTTCGTTTTGTAAACTTTTGGCAATGAAAAACACGGAGATTCGTTTAGATACAAACGCAAATTAAATTAAACCAAGTTAACAACACGGTGTGGGAAGCGCATTTTTGTAAATAATAGCGATAATTTGACAACTGCTTTACAAATTTTAAGTTTTAAATTTAAATAAATAATTTAAATGGATTCAACACATTTTCAAAATACATAAATTTCTTTAAAAAAAATCAGAACTTCTATCAAATGTAAAATAGTGAGAATGTGAATTGTGAATGTTTCAGCTGAAAGTTTTAGTATTTAAGACAAATTTGTGATTTGGCAATGTGACCAAATCATCACGCCTAGTAAATTAGTTATCGTTACTCCCTAAATGTCATGTCATGTCATGTACTTGCACTGTACGATTCACCTCATTTTTAAAACACTGCAAAGTTTAAATTAAGTATTGTGAAATTGTAAGAGTATTATTAACAAAATACACATTTCTAATTTGTGAAAAGTTATATTCATTGTATTTTATTGTTGTATTACACTTTCATTGTATACAGTACAGCCTGATGGGCTTCTTTTCATGTGGTAATATCTTCCAACCAACCAGAAATACGTTAAAGAACCATTAAGGGAAAACAGCACTGGAATCCTTTGTTAAATAATCTGGGTTCCTATGGAAATCGAACCTACAACCTCCGGGAAGTTTATATGATAAAAAACCGCGTCGAGAACGTGTGTTCATGCGCGCGAGTCCATTAACAAGCATGCAACTACGAAGTTATCAACATATCCATTGAAGCACCGCGAGTTACGTGCATACTCCAGTGGTTATAAACTCAATTACTGATGCTATTTAGATAAATTAATAGCCTCAGTTATTGAGCATTTGGGTTTAAAACCACTGGTATTTAAATTAATACCCGAAAATTTAGATAATACTGTCTTCCAGCCCCGCACTTCAATATATCCATTTCACCTATTCAGGTATAGTATTCAAGAGCACCATACGAAAAAAAAATCCTTTTACTTTCATGGCCCAGTTGGAAAAAAACGTGTCTTTCAACTTAAATGGATGCGGGTTTGATTCCATAAGTATCCATTTGTTTTTTTTTATTAAATGTGCTTTTCCCATCAGACATTTTTCTGCTTGGTTGTAAGATATCATTTCATGGCAATAATTCCATCAGATTAAAATGTGAACAAAAAAAGAGTAACAATATTACAATATATTAAGATATCTTTTTGAAATAAGAAAAATAATAACAACATTATTTTTTTAAGTATTAACCGAAAATTTATGAGCTATTTCATTACACAGAGCATTATCAAAATACGAGTATGCTCTTGTGTAAATAAATAGTCTCCTTAGAATTGATATTTCTGTCGAACAATTCATTATGCGGCTTGAATTCTCGAGTAAACTCTCTCAATAAGGAAAGCATTTCATTGTTTATATGTTTAGACGATTCAGTAAACAGATTTTCTCGAAAATATTTAATTTGCTGTGCTTTTATTTAATATAATTATAAACTTTAATTATAAATAAAACTCAAATGTTATTTTCCATATTATATTAAATTTTTTGGTTTTTTGGATGAAAATATATAAATGAGAATTAATGCTTCTTACTATAAAACATACATTCATACTAACTTGTTGTTTCTATGTCAAGGTACACAGTGTTTTAGACTTTTCTATCACGACTCACATCTTTCTCTAGTTCCATACACCTGACACAATTCTTACAATTTCTCTGAATTTTATATTTTTTCTTTCAAAATACAATTGACTTGACCAAACTTTTTGTGAATTTCCTTTACCACACTTACCACAAAAAAATTAACTGTATATATTTATTTTGTTAATTCATCTTCGTTTTACATATCGAAACCATTTCAGAGTGTTTTTCGTCATATAACTTAATAAATTAGCCTTAACTTCACATTCATCTTTCATCACTTCATTCTGTTTTCTGCCCAACATTCTTATTCCATGCACGAATATTATTCTTAAGGCATTCATTTCTACGTCACCTATTTGGCTCCTCCCAATTTTTATCTATGCCCACATTTCACTTCCATAAATTTAAGTTGTTACTGAAATACCACTGTGGAATATAATTTCATCTGATTTTAATTACTGTTTGGTTCAAGTGAAATGTTTTTGTGCTTTTTTTGCTATGTTTTCTATTCCAACAAACCGTTCAAAATCTATCGTAACTCTTTCAGAATCTAAGAATATACTATTCGAGTAATACAATTCCTTAACATATTTTTCATCACTCACCCATATATTATATTTACTTTACCTTTCATACTTTTCTTTCACAATGATTTTGAACATTTCTTATCAGCTTTTTCTGTTCACATATCTCATAAAATGTATTTATTTGACATCGTTATTCATCCTCATTATCCTCTTACATTACTATGTCATCAGAATACAGTAATGCGTAAGCATTCTCATTTGTAATGTATACTATATACCACCCATTAACCTCTGCAAATTCTTCACAGATAAATCTATATAAATATTAAACAACCAGAATGGCATTACATTTCCTTGCTATACCCTTTTTGTTATATTAAACCACTCAGCCATGACACCGTTCACTCTTTTACATACTGTTGTTTCAATATATGCATATAATGACGCAATAATACATTTTAATAAACAATTAATAAAAATAACACATGATGCTCGTATTTTTTAGGCAAATAT
The DNA here is from genome assembly GCA_949825065.1 of Odontocerum albicorne. Taxonomy (NCBI): domain Eukaryota; kingdom Metazoa; phylum Arthropoda; class Insecta; order Trichoptera; family Odontoceridae; genus Odontocerum; species Odontocerum albicorne. The sequence goes on from OX463851.1 coordinate 5,949,925, forward strand.
ATTTGTTTGAATTACTGCCCGCCAGATTGTATTTGCAATAAAAGTGTTAAATAAATAAAGTTTTAATAATGCGGATTTATACAGACGGAGTTGTAAAAATCGGCATCTTGATTTATTGTCTTACTTAAAGAACTTATTCCCACTGAATTTGTTTAATGAAGGTTATGAGCTAACGTTTAAAAAAAACTGGTCTGTCTTGTTTGGCAACGATGCTTTAAATTTCACATTTAAACTGATATTATTGTGTAACTTCTTCATCACATGCTTAATTCTGAGCATCGTGATACTTTGATATATCTGGAACGTGGCACCCCACCTACCTGTCTCCATCCTACCCAGTGTATGCTAAATTCAGCACTTGAAGATGATCTTGTTAACTCCTTTATTTGCTTCGTTCATCTTATTACGCACCTTATTTTTGCTCGCTTTCCCTTACTGACCTCATATTGACCAGTTTCTCTTAAGTTCATTATATTTGCTGGCAACATGTCCAGAATATGGAAGAATTCTTTTCCTGCATGTTGTTGAAAGTCTTTCAGTAATCTCTATTTTTACCAAGACGTTAATGTGCCTTGTTGTCTATGAGATACGAATAATCCACCTTCATCACTATGCCTGGAAGCCATATATCATGTTTCTTTCCTTCCTTCTTATCGATCACGTTTCTAATCCATACAGTGTTATAGAGAGTACTAGAAAATTTAATAGATTAATTTCGATTATTATGACTGTGGAAATGTGTTATTAAATGATGTGTTGCTAATGTTTATTTAGTATTATTTATATGCGAAGAAAAAGAAAGAAACACATAGTAAAAAACAACTTTAAAAAAAATAGTATTTAAAGGAAATTAAATAAGAACTTTTTTTTAAAGGTTACGACTTTAGTTTTGTTGAACTCCGTATTAAGATATTCAATAACAAATGCTTTGTTATTTTCTACTAATAACGTTAATCTCCACTATACATGTTTCTACTTCCTATCCCGAAGCTCTCTTCCACCTGAAGAGAGCCTCGGTTTTTTTATATAATTATTGGAATAACAAAGTAATTTACTGTTTAATACTCCAAGGACTTATTTTGTTCACACTTTTAAAAGAAGAAGATAAACAATTTTCGTTTAAGTTTTTTCTTAAATAATAATGTTTTTTTAATAAATAAAAATAACTGAACATACGTTTTTAAATCTAAATTTAAGTTACAAAATAGTTTAGATAAACCTTTTCGAACATAAAAGACGGGAAACCTTTATAAAAAAAGTCATAATACTGAGTGTATTAGACAACATAATTTATAACCTTACCCTTGTGTTTAAGCTTTCTCCAATATTTTTCCAATATATAAAAATTGATTAAATGATTCAGAAAAAGGCGAAATGCTCGAAAGATAAATAGTTCTCACATTCAATTCCCAATCTGTATAATAGGGTTCCTATAGATGGGATACAAGCTGAATAGTAATGAGGAGCCGTTTTCATTCTTGGAATTGTTGATTGAATACTTTTAGGTTCTACGAGTTATTACTTGTACTTTGTCTGCTAAATTTAGCACTGTCTTGAATATCTAAGATCTCTTTTTGTTTCATACATGTATTATACGTATGAAAAAGTGGCAATACAAGGTATAAACTCCGAAGGATCTTATTTTATTGTTTTTATGGCTTTGTACATAAAAAAATGAGCTAATAAAATCTGGTTGGATGCTAATCCGCTAGATTATATTACAAATATTGGGTTGATGCAAAAGTAATGATCGTTTTTTATGATCCCAGGTAAAAAAAATTCCAGGTAAGAAATGATGAATAGTATCTTCTTTTAAATGATTCCATTGTATAAAGGATGCTTTCCCTCTACTTTCTATTCAGTTTTGGCCTGGCCAGAGTACAGTGAAAAGCCCTTGTATTTTTTCAAAATGTCGGTCGATAAAGTGCATTTACGTCATTGTTTACTTTATGAATTCCGTAAAGACAATACCGCGAGTGTGGCAACCAAAAACATTTGCGACGTGTATGGAGCAGATGTCATAAAAGTTCGACAGGTACAAAGATGGTTTACAAAATTCCGATCTGAGGATTTTTCACTATTTGATAAACCACGTACCGGGCGGCCATTGAAGTCTGATGACAACAAGTTAAAAGTCATAATTGACACAAATCCACGTCTAACCACCAGGGAGATCGCGTCGATGATGGGAGTCAACCAAACAACCGTATTAAGACATTTGAAGCGTATGGGGATGGTTTCGCGGTACAACGTTTGGATACCTCATCAATTGTCGGCTGCCAATTTATTGGATCATGTTTCAACGTGCTTTGCTTTGAGTGCGAGACAAAAACATGAACCTTTTTTGCATCGTTTGGTAACAGGAGATGAGAAATGGGTCGTGTACAACAACGTGACAAGAAAAAGACATTGGGCTATACCTGGACAAGCCCCATTAACAACTTCGAAGGCCGAAATCCATCAAAAAAAGTAATGCTTTGTGTTTGGTGGAATTGTAAGGGTATTGTGTATTTTGAACTCTTGGAACGCAATCAGACAATTACAACAGAACGATATTGTCAGATATTATCCAAATTGAACATCGCCCTTCAAAAGGATAGACCAGAAATGGTAAACAGAAAAGGGGTAGTGTTTCATCCCGACAACGCGTGACCACATGTGGCTTTGATGACCCAATACAAGCTAAATGAGTTGAATTGGGATGTTATCAAGCATCCACCGTATTGTCCAGATCTTGCTCCTTCCGATTTTCATTTATTACGATCGCTGCAAAAAATTTTAAATGATAAAAAATTTGATACAATAGAGCAGGTAAAAACATCCCTTACTACATTTTTCGCATCAAAATCCACGGAATTTTACACTAATGGTATTAATAAGTTGATAGAAAGATGGGAGAAGGTTATAAGAACTGATGGAAATCATAAAATTGATTAAATAAATATTACAAATCTAAAAAAAAAATGTTTAATTGTATATGTAAAAAACGATCATTACTTTTGCATCAACCCAATAAATGTTCTATAAGTTATATCGGAAACACAGGGATGCCGTTAAACGTTCCAATTCCAGTCGGTCTGTAGTATGACACTCAACGTCCTTCAAAACCGTGACCGAAGCTATCCCGAGGGAGACTCTAAGGACAGTCCATCCTTTAGTCTACTTTGCCACTATTTACCTCTTACGGACTACCTTAAAAGACTTACTGAAAAATATGAAGTTCGGATTCTGCTTGCCTCGCGACCTTACGGAGATAATCAGTCATATAAGTCTGGTTTGGTGAGTCTATAATATATAAATAAAATATATACAATAAATAAAAATGTAAATGAACGTTTGTTAAAAATCTTATATCTCCGAAAGTTCTTCACCGATTGCTCTAAAATTTTGACAAAAGGTTGCATTTAAATACGCGCATGTTTATATATACTTTATTTTATATACAGTTGTAAATAAAAAGTGTATAAAACAGATGATTTAATGGGAGCGCCCTCTGTTGAACGTAACGGCAACACACGCAATATAGATTTCGATTTATTTCCATTTTTATTTCGAATATTAAATATTAAATAATAAATATTAAACAATTAAATATTAAATAATAAATATTAAACAATTTAATATTAAATAATAAATATTAAACACATACGCACGTGAACACTCGCTTTACTAATTATTTAAATTAGCGCCATTTTGTGTGAATCAGTGTCTGTGTCGTTTACAATTGCGTTCATTTCTTGATTAAATTTTTTTCTTGTCTTTCATTTAGTTTTTTTTTAATTCTTATTCTTATTTTTCAGTTTGAAATTGAGCGGTGTCGATTGATTTTCATTTGAATTCAAATTATGTCGTGAAATGCGTTAAAATTGACCTGTGTCGATTGATCTACGTTTGAAGTGAAATATTTCGTTAATATATTTTTTTTTGTTTTTTCTTTGTTTTTTAGTTCGTCTATATTCTTTTTTTAATGTTTCGCAATTTTATATGTTTTTGTTATAACTTTCTTTCTTCTTTTTCAGTGCAATTGATCTGCTTTAGTTCATCAAAATCATGCCTCGCAGAAGATCAAATTTAGGTCGTCGTACTCGCGGAGCGGAAGCAGTGCGACGAGTAATTGCAAATCAAACTGAGGAAGAACGGGATTGATCTGTGTCGATTGATCACGCAATACTCAACATTGCTCATTTACAGGATGTCACTTAGCATTTTCAATGTTTCAGATTCTTTCATTTAGTTTTTTAACTGTTTTTCTTACTTTTCAGTGCAATTGGCGGTGGAATTGAGCTGTGTCGATTGATTTTCATTTGAATTCAAATTATATCGTGAAATGCATTGGAATTGATCTGTGTCGATTGATCACGCAATACTAAACATTGCTCATTTATAGGTTATGTCACTTAGCATTTTCAATGTTTCCGATTCTTTCATTTTGTTTTTTAAATCAAATTCGTACATTGTTTGCAATCATATCACCTGAGTTCCTTCATGTCCAACAGAGTTATGGGAAAAATATAAACCGCACATAGCTGAAGATATTTTTCGTCGAATACGCAAGGAAATTTCAAATATGAACATGGATTTTTCAGCAGAAATCTACAACGAAGCATTGATAATGATTGAAGATTTGTGCTTAGAAATCGCGAACAAAGTTCTTAATCAATTGGGAATGCCATCACCGAATCGATCTGCTGCTGCTTCGTTCGATATAGAATTGCGTCGTGAAAAAAATTACAACACGGGTGATCTTTTGTCGTATGTGCAATCAAATATTCCTAAGCTAACGCTTGAGCAAAAAGGCATTTACGATCAAATAATGCAAACTGTTAATAACGGGGCTGGAGAAATCTTCTTCTTAGATGCACCAGGAGGAACTGGTAAAACGTTCCTAATTAGATTGATTCTGGCAGCAATTCGATTCCAAAATGACATAGCCTTAGCTCTTGCGTCGTCCGGAATAGCTGCGACATTGCTACCAGGTTTTAAGAACTGCTCATTCCGCTTTGAAATTGCCATTTAACATGCGATTCATTGAAACTCCCACGTGCAGCATTTCCAAAGCATCCGGTATGGGAAAAGTATTGCAGAAATGCAAATTTATTATTTGGGATGAATGCACAGTGGCACACAAAAAATCGCTCGAGGCTCTTGATCGATCATTGCAAAATTTGCGTGGAAACATCAGACCATTTGGGAACGGATTAATATTGCTTGCAGGAGATTTCAGGCAAACATGTCCTGTAATTCCTCGATCGACACCGGCGGACAAAATAATTTTTTGCTTGAAATACTTTACTTTGTGGCGACACGTTATTTTTTTTTTGTTTTTTAGTTCGTGTTTTTTCCTTTTTTTAATGTTTCGCAATTTTATATGTTTTTGTTATAACTTTCTTTCTTCTTTTTCAGTGCAATCGATCTGCTTGAGTTCATCAAAATAATGCCTCACAGAAGATCAAATTTAGGTCATCATACTCGCGGAGCGGAAGCAGTGTGACGAGTAATTGCAAATCAAACTGAGGAAGAACGGGCACCACGAACGTGCGAAACACACAAAGAATGGCTCAAATACGTGCCGAAGAAGCAGCAGAGCGACGTGCAGCCAGACTTGAGGATGCACCGTTGCGAGCACAGCGATCGCGTTCTGCAGCTTCAGATCTGCTTCGTTCTCAACAGAATGAACGCGACAGGCTGAGAGTGGCTGAAATACGTCAAAAATATTGTATACCCATAAGCATTGTGAAATTAAACATATTAGAAACGCGTGCTTTCTCTTTTCTTTCTTTTTCATTTAACCAGTCTGAACCACAGTAGCGCGTGGCCGGGTACAGCTAGTATTTTTAATATATAGTAAATGTTGTTGAAATCAGGAGAATTCTTCTCCAACGTATTTTTCAGTCTAAGGTCGTGACTGGGGGGCTTTACCATATAAATTTTAACCAAAGTACATTTTGTGTGTTTAATTTGTCGCATATTATAATATCCCTTCAAGAGAGATACACTTATCAACTTTTTTAGTTTTAATTCTTGTATTGTTGATTACTTTTATTGAGCATTGGTGTAGAAAAGCATCACGTATTGAAATAAATATATATATATATATATATATATATATATATATATATATATATATATATATATATATATATATATATATATATATATATATATATATATATATATATATATATATATATATATATATATATATATATATATATATATATATATATATATATATATATATATATATATATATATATATATATATATATATATATATATATATATATATATATATATATATATATATATATATATATATATATATATATATATATATATATATATATATATATATATATATATATATATATATATATATATATATATATATATATATATATATATATATATATATATATATATATATATATATATACTCGTATATAGCAAAAATCTAAGATGTTGATACGTCATCTTTTGATTTTAAAGTTCTATTGAAACTTAAGTGTATTGTGATGATAAATAAACGTATATTGTGATGATAAATAAATAAATAATAGGCAGTCAAATAAACACAAAATCATAAATATGTAAAAAAAACAAATTTATTTCCACATCACAATTAGGTGGATAAAATTACTTCATGGGCAGAGAAAACCCCACGGTTTCCAAAAATTGTTACAAAGAACGACAGTCCTCCTATAAATTTCTCTCGATAGACTTGTACTTTATTTTATTAAAAAACAAAACTTATTTCTGTCTCTATGCCACATTACGAAAATAAAATAAAATTATCTGAACTAATTATAAAGCAAAAATCACTTTCAAGGATATTTCCATTGTATTAGAACATTTCTAGAAAATTGTTGAATTTATAAGTTTCTCGATTTTTCAACATCCAAAAATCGTTAATCGTCTTCATCCGTAGCTTTTTTTTCTACTTATAAAATAATAATCTTGTGTGTCTTCTTCAATGCGCTTTCAATTCTGAGTGTCGTGGTTTTCTGCTCAACACATCTGGAATTTGATGCAATATTTGTTTCTATCTTTACACTTTCTGGGCCATATTGAATGCAATATTTAAAGAGGATCTTTTTAATTCCTTTATTTGGTTCATTCATATTGTAGGAAGCTGGCATGTTAATTTTACTCAATTATTTCTATGATCACTAGCTCTTTGTTTTGTATTTATTCTTCAAGTATCTATGTTACACATATCTACAATACATTGTGTATAAAAAATAAGATATACAAAAACAAGTCAACACTCTCAAATTACATGGCTCTGGGTTTCTTGCATGTTATTAGACATGATCCCAGTTGACTAGGCTTTTGCCTGTATCTTACTGATGACATATGAATATGAAAAAAATAGGTTGATTGTTTTTTCGATTGTTGATTATTAATTGTTTTTTTGTCAAAATTTGTAAAACCTTTTAACAAGGATGAATTCCGTGAGTCAATCATGAGAAATAAATTTACAGCTCATTCCCCAATCTCCTCTGCACCTGAGTTTTTCTTGAAATATTGAGTCGTTTAAACATCTTGCAGACCACAAGATTTGCAATATCCGCCTGCAACACTATATCTTGAATTCATATGTATATCACGTTTCTTCATTTCTCATCAATTAATTTTGTTATCGTCATGTTTGCATTCTATACAGCGCTATTAACAAAACTAGGAACTTTACAAGACGGATTTTGGAAATTTCATACCTACGGTATATCATATATGCCTTAATACATATCCATTATGCACCTTTATATCTCTTTCGTTCCTCATCATTGAGGCTCATGATCTATGGGCTGTTGGTGGTACAGTTTGCGACGGCAAGTCTCTACTCCTCTTGGCCAAAAAGTCTTCCCTCGTCAATTCATTCACTTGATCACTCCATCGTACTAGAGCCCTGCTTCTGTCTCTTCTTTCTAACGTCGTTATTACTGGGCCTCGCAGTCGATCATTCCCTCGCCATTTCAACGCCAATTCAGTTGGAAAGCAAACTACGCCGTACAGTTTGTTTTTTTAAGTAAGTGAGCCATTGCACGCCAGCTAACTCGCTGGCCACACCACTGTACTAGATACGATGGCACACCTGAAGTGAGATGATCAGGGCACACCGACATGTTTTTTTTTTGAATAGGTAAATATGCCTGCAGTCACAGGTATCATTATACACTCGAATAAAAGGCGGGAAAAATCCTGTGTCATTCAATGGGGTTCGAACCGGCAACCTTCCGCACGAAAGTTCAGTGCGTTCTCAAATTCTCATCTCAATTTTCTATGACCATCAATTCTCAACTTTCTAAGACACATTTTCTATGACCATCAATTTCTCCAGATAATCTGACTTAGATCTTGAAATGTAGCCGAAAAAAGCAGAATACGCTGGCTGGCATGTATATAATTTTGTTAAACAAAATATTGGTTGAAGATTTCCAGATCAAGATAGAACAATAAAATCTTTTGATTGGCTAAGAGCGAAATTCGATTACATCTGGAGGATTTAAAAGGTGCGCTCATAATGAATTCAAATTTTATCGTGGTAGCACCTTTATACCGGAATCTCCCCTGGCTTATCATAAAAACAGCTTTAAATTTAATGAAATAATTGCTTGCGAAACGTAAACTTGCCTATAAAATCTAATTTTATGATAATTACTTACATTTGTTTGTTTAAATATGAGAGCTTAAAATTACTTTAGTGCAAACGATTAAACTGTAAAAAAAAATGCCCCCAGAAAAATGGAAATTGTTAAACATTTTTTTATTTTTTTTTTCTTTTCTTATTTTTTTATTTGTTCGTATTTATTTTAAGTGAGAAATAAGCAGTGAAATATGATAAATCACTTAAAAAAACTATAGATGTATGAAAAAATTTCATTAAATTATAAACAATTGTACATGAAAAAGCTTAATTGTGTTTTGAACATTCTATAAAAGGAAAAAGAAATGAAAACTGAGCCGTCACCATTTCCTTGTTGTGGTAGAAATAGAGGATATAGTGTCAAGCTTTTCTATGAAACGATTCTCTCGTGGCCTCCTCCACATCCAAAGAAATAGAGGATATAGTGTCAAGCTTTTCTATAAAACGATTCTCTCGTGGCCTCCTCCACATCCAAAGAAATAGAGGATATAGTGTCAAGCTTTTCTATAAAACGATTCTCTCGTGGCCTCCTCCACATCCAAAGAAATAGAGGATATAGTGTCAAGCTTTTCTATAAAACGATTCTCTCGTGGCCTCCTCCACATCCAAAGAAATAGAGGATATAGTGTCAAGCTTTTCTATAAAACGATTCTCTCGTGGCCTCCTCCACATCCAAAGAAATAGAGGATATAGTGTCAAGCTTTTCTATGAAACGATTCTCTCGTGGCCTCCTCCACATCCAAAGAAATAGAGGATATAGTGTCAAGCTTTTCTATAAAACGATTATCTCGTGGCCTCCTCCACATCCAAAGAAATAGAGGATATAGTGTCAAGCTTTTCTATAAAACGATTCTCTCGTGGCCTCCTCCACATCCAAAGAAATAGAGGATATAGTGTCAAGCTTTTCTATATAACGATTCTCTCGTGGCCTCCTCCACATCCAAAGAAATAGAGGATATAGTGTCAAGCTTTTCTATAAAACGATTCTCTCGTGGCCTCCTCCACATCCAAAGAAATAGAGGATATAGTGTCAAGCTTTTCTATAAAACGATTCTCTCGTGGCCTCCTCCACATCCAAAGAAATAGAGGATATAGTGTCAAGCTTTTCTATAAAACGATTCTCTCGTGGCCTCCTCCACATCCAAAGAAATAGAGGATATAGTGTCAAGCTTTTCTATAAAACGATTCTCTCGTGGCCTCCTCCACATCCAAAGAAATAGAGGATATAGTGTCAAGCTTTTCTATAAAACGATTATCTCGTGGCCTCCTCCACATCCAAAGAAATAGAGGATATAGTGTCAAGCTTTTCTATAAAACGATTCTCTCGTGGCCTCCTACATATCCAAAGAAATATAGGATATAGTGTCAAGCTTTTCTATAAAACGATTCTCTCGTGGCCTCCTTCACATCCAAAGAAATAGAGGATATAGTGTCAAGCTTTTCTATAAAACGATTCTCTCGTGGCCTCCTCCACATTTTCAAATTCTTCTCCAAAGATTTTCTTATACAGTTCATTTCATTTCTTTTACTCATTCATTACGTTTCCTTCTTTCAAAATTTCATTCACTTGCTCAAATCATAACTTTCATGGTCATCCTCTACTACTATTCCCACTCGTACTTGTATCGTCAAATTGTTCAGTCAATCTTTCGTTACCCATTCGAACAAATATCCAAATCACTTTAACCCGGCTCCCTTCATTCATGCTTTACGTCCTATTTTACTTCTATATATCAATAAAACGTCATAGTGAATTATTATTTTTGTATATCATGACATTTCTTGGTTCTAGTATATGCCTTTAGTGCTCCATTAACTTTGTTTCTAATTGCAACTCTTCTTTCAATTTCTCTTGGCTCATTACCGTTATTTGAAGACAAATTTCATAATTAGCTGAAAGTCTTCAATTCAATTTAATTCTTTTTGTTTCATTTGTTTTTGCAAACTTTTCAATTAACATGACTTTGAATTTTGCATAATTCATAGTCAAGTCTTTTATTGGTGAATTATGGATAGTCCGTAATATTTGTTTAATTTCTTATACTATACTTTCAACTCAGTCAACTGACTCGGGTAGAAATGAATATTGTTGATGATTTCAATAATAAAATAAAAAGGAAAAGCAATTTTTAGTGCATTTAAATATATCTTTAATTCTGGCATTTTAATTTGATTGGTATTTATATTAATTTTGCATTCTATCATAACATATGTCTACTCTGAGCTGGATACAAGTAATCTTTATTTTCAAAATGATAACTATTTCATTATTTGGTGCTTTTAGGTTCAATAAATTTTCAGAAACATTTATATGTATATATCTCAAATATAAATAACGCTTTAGAGAAGAGTTTTGCTGTGCCTTGCGTCACCATCTTCAACCCGACGGGCATTTATGACTTTGTGATGTAGATGAATAGTTTTGTATCATCTGCAGTAGTCTCTTGTATTTTTTCCTGTTATATGTTCTCAGTAAGATACAGGCAAACACCCAGTTTACTGGGGACACGACAGATAGAAGAGAAGTAACCCAGATCCATATAATTTGTATGTATATTTTGAATTACATATTATTTTTCAAAAATTATGAAGTTATAAAATGTCTTGCCATGTATAAATAAATAAATACGAGTATATGTTTATAAATAATATTTAGATCTTCTGATTTAGATCATGCTGGATGAGAATTATCTTGTCTCGCATAACAGTGTGGGTGGTGGTGGGATTGAACTGAGTTTTATCTTGTCTCGCATAACAGTGTGGGTGGTGGTGGGATTGAACTGAGTTTTATCTTGTCTCGCATAACAGTGTGGGTGGTGGTGGGATTGAACTGAGTTTTATCTTGTCTCGCATAACAGTGTGGGTGGTGGTGGGATTGAACTGAGTTTTATCTTGTCTCGCATAACAGTGTGGGTGGTGGTGGGATTGAACTGAGTTTTATCTTGTCTCGCATAACAGTGTGGGTGGTGGTGGGATTGAACTGAGTTTTATCTTGTCTCGCATAACAGTGTGGGTGGTGGTGGGATTGAACTGAGTTTTATCTTGTCTCGCATAACAGTGTGGGTGGTGGTGGGATTGAACTGAGTTTTATCTTGTCTCGCATAACAGTGTGGGTGGTGGTGGGATTGAACTGAGTTTTATCTTGTCTCGCATAACAGTGTGGGTGGTGGTGGGATTGAACTGAGTTTTATCTTGTCTCGCATAACAGTGTGGGTGGTGGTGGGATTGAACTGAGTTTTATCTTGTCTCGCATAACAGTGTGGGTGGTGGTGGGATTGAACTGAGTTTTATCTTGTCTCGCATAACAGTGTGGGTGGTGGTGGGATTGAACTGAGTTTTTTAGGCTGCTTAAAATCAAATTAATTGCTTTTCTTCTTCGCAAGCGTTCACTGTGACCAAATATTCTCTGAATCCTGGGTATTCTATGTTTATCTTAGAATGGCGTCAAAATAGATGAAATATTGTGAGTTATTTTCATGTCATAAAAATATGTCTTTTAAAAACATATTTGAATTTGAAACTCACTGGGTATGAACTCAATTCGTCCAAAACGTTTTAAGGACACAAAGAGTCGAATCGATTGATTATTCAGAATCGATCTAATGGGGTGGCTTATTATGATAGGATTTTTACCGTTGCTGGTCCTGCGGCGTAGAATAATATGTCTAAAGTACGAGTATTAGAGATATGAATGGCTTGTGCAGCTTTACTAAATACTTGAAGACAACTATTTTGGGAGGCTTTTCAAAATGTATGTTTATACATACTCGTATATGCACACTTCACACATACTCGTACATTATACTCGAACTAAAGCCGAATGTGTTTCTATCACATATCAAAAAATCTTATAAAGATTCTTTGTACTTCGTTTTCACTTGGTAAGTTTTCTGTAGTTTTGTTATCACATATGTTTTGCTAATTTGCTGATTTTAATTTAATGGCTGCTGGCATAACATTTTTATCGTTTCACTTTACTATTGTAGTTCTTTTTTACATTTTTTAACTGTCAAATTTCGAGTAAGAACACCCTTAAGGAGAGTCTGCTCTCTAAACTGCGATGTAAGCTCTCTTATTAGTTTATGATTATTATTCAAGATGAAACGCTCTAGATTAGAGCTTAAATTGTTTCTAAGGTCATTATGCATGGGCGTTCATGAATTTTAAAATAATGTGTTTATATACCAGTATCTGAAATGTTTAAAAAATTATACAAATGAGAGAAGACAATTTTCAGAGTTTTATGTTTTATAACGTTTGTTATGAGATGTTAACTTCCGTATCCTAGTTGATAACACGTCGGTCTTCCAGCCCGATGGTTGCAAGTTCTATTTCCGTTAGAATCCGCAACCACCGGGTTTTCACTTAAGACGTCTGGTTTTCACTTAAGGCATCTTCAACAAATTTCTGGTTACTTGAGAGAAATGCAACATTTACATAAATTTGAAAGATTATAGTGTATAAAATGAACGTTTAATAAACTAAAACATAGACTTTTTCTTTTAGTAATTTTCGGTGGTAATTAGTAGATTATTTTTATTTACCAGAAGGCAAAAAAGAAAACAACACATTTTAGAGCCCTTTCTTTTATAACGCATCCTTTAATTACGTTTGTTAATAGAAGACGTAACCTTTGTTTGCTTATCTCGGTATTTTACCATAGATGACCTTCTGAGGGGTCAGCCTATATTATTCCTCTACAGAATGAAAACCTCAAAAGTTTTTCCATTTCCTTTGTCCCTAGTTTTCCTTTGCTCTGCATATCCTGTTTGCTAAATTGTTTTCCTCTATTACGTTGTCCTTCTTCCTTAAAATTATCCTGTTATTTTTCCGTATTATAGTATTCAGTAGGATTTTTTATTAACATGAAAATGTAATCTTTTTTATTAAAAAGGAAATATCATTATTCAGAAAGAATGTGAGTTAAAAAATATGTACAATATTAAGTAGGGTGATAAAGATCGTGTTGAAGTAGTTTGGACATGTGGAACGAATGGATAATAGTGGAATGACTAAAAACATATATAATGCAAGTACAAGTGTGAGTCGTAATTGAGTGAAAGTATATTGGACGTAGTGAATGACGACCTCTGTGACCTTGTTGGTAAGACGCCTTTCTTCCAGCCCAAGGAGCTACACCTCGATTCTCGTTGGAACCCAATTTACGTTTAAAAAATTCTACTCTTACATATTTTTGGTTATTTAGAAAAGATTGCCACGTGGCAGTGTACCCGCCAAGTTGTTATGTGTACAACCGAAATTATTGTTAACCCAAAATAATGAAATTTTGAAAGAAGAAAAGGGTAAGAGAAACATAAGGAATTCTTTGAGAAGATGTATCGTTATGGAGAAGTCCTAGGACATATTTGTGAAATATAACTTCTGAACTGGTTTTAATTTAATATCGTTCTATAAATTATATGGTGCTTATCATAAACCCTTAAAGCTTTACTAAGCAAGTTTTAAAAAAAGCACAGTTTAATAAAACTATGTCTTACAAAAGGCTGCATTAGATTTAACCTGCCATTGCTTTGGAACTTTGATCTCCTTGCCACAACCATTTTAAGTTTGATCTTTCAAGAGTGTGAATTTGCTAAATTGCAATAGCTTGTTATAATACACCAATACAAATACAAGCTTCTTCCATCCACAAGATAGCCGATAATACTCGATCACGAGGGATAACTTATCATCATACACGATAAGTTTGGCAGTCTTCTCTGTCTATGCCAACAGAGATATATCGTGTTGGTATGAATGCGTTTTTGTTAGTAAAATATACATAAATACGTTTATAATTTAAATAATTTATAAAATATTTCAATCAGCCAAACTCACAAGTTTGATGAAACGCAACGAGGACAAAACAAATCTATCAAATATACAAAGCCATAAATAAGTCATATTGTTTCCGTCTCGAGTTGAAGAACCGAACAAATTTTATACCCTACTAAAATATGTATAGTTCCAAAGGTTTCCTATATCAGCAATAATGGACTTTAATATGCCGTGTTCGCTGGGACAAAGGCAGCTGGCAATAAGTGCGCGTGTACAATAATCAACATTTAATATGTATAATTAACACCCTTTGTGTCCTGTATCCGCTGTATTCGGGTGTTATGGGGACACATTCTCGTATAATCTTTCCATATTAGTGATACTAAAATATAATTTGGGTCGGACTTGAGGCGCATTATTTGGTTTGACGATTTGTGATTTGATTGCATTATAAAGACGTCGTTAGTTCATAAGGATTCTGTTGTTCTTTGATTGACTGGTTTGAAGTAACTTTTTGACCGAAATTTTCAATGTGAATTGATATTTATAAGCTTATCATCATCCTCTAACTTTCTCATTTATTTGAGACTTGCGTGATGAGTCGTCTCCCTCTATCGTGATCTGTCTAAGGCCAGTTTCAAAGTCAAGTTCATATCCCTCGGGTTTCGTTTGATGTTATACTTCCATCACTTCTTTGGTCATCCAAGAGGTCACCCATTTCTCTATTTTTCGAGACTTATATTTTAAGTGTCTAGTTTTCCACAAATGCAGCTGATTTCCTTTGAATATATGCCTATACCGCCGTAGACTAGCCTCTTACGATTTCAGTGAGATTGGAGCAACTTGAAGGATATCTCTCACAAACTTATCATTTATTTTATATTTCTTTAATACTCCCAAAACCATCGAACCATGTGCATTTCAGTAACATAAAACTTCCATTCTTGGAATTTTTAATGCAGATGCTGAATTCAGCAGGATCAATCTTAGGTCTTGCTTGACAAGCAAACTAGATATTTTATTACTGTATATTGATGGTTCCGTGCACAATATGAGTTCTAAATTACTCGTATGTTGATTTTTCTAACATTGTTGGTCCTTTGTTCAATTAATGTTCCACTGGTATGTAAAATACACTTAAGTGTTTTATTTATTTTCAGTAAATAAACAATGAAAGTGTATTACAATATAGTAAATAAGTGAAAATTTAAGTCAAATTGAATCGATATAGACATATTGTATCGAAACCAAAGCGAATACCTTTGGGGAAAGTTACATCCTAGAACCTTAAAGACGAAATTGATTCGATGTTTTGCAAGTTAAGAAGAATCAATCTAGTTCACAGATCAATCTCAATTACTCAGTAGCAACGACTTCCAAGTTTGATAACTATCTTACGGATTCAATCTCTTGGATCCTTGATTAAATGGATTCATATTCATGAAAATGAATCAATTCAATCAAAGATTCATACAGGATAACTCTGTCGCTTTTTTATAAATTAGCTAATAAGCAACAGCAAAATGCAAATGAACTTGAAATTATATTTCATGTTTCTCGTGTGCTTGTCTTAAGATCACTGCCAATGCTTCAAAATCATATAAAACTGTATTTTAATAATTCTTTGAGTCGGTTGCGCCATTTGGTTCCACCATTGATGCAAAACAATTTAAAGAAGATTATTTTAAAATACAGGATGACGCAACAAGAACTGCAAATTTTAAATTTAAATTAAGTTTTGTACTCGTATACCACTACATGATTAATTTATAGATTATGTAGATGATGTATGCTCAATATAAACATTGTGCGTTTGACAGTTGAAAAATGGCGGCCAATTTAAAATTACAGTTCTTGTTGCGCCACCCTATGAAAAAATACCTTCGGCCAATGGAAATCAATATCGTGACATGATTCAAGCTTTTTTTGGCATCAATTGAACGGACTTGAAAACATGTGGTTTCAGCAGAATGAGGCTACTTGTCATACTTTTTTCTCTGGGGTATGTTAAATCTCAAGTGTACACCAAGAATCCAAAAACTATCGATGACCTTAAATCCAACATCACTCGTGTCATTGCAGATATACGTATTAATTTTTGTGAATTCGTTATTGAAAATTTTGCTCAAAGAGTCGTCACAAATGAAAACAATGGAAAAGAAAACACGTTTGGGATAGAAATGATTAAATGATCTAGGCTCATCTATAACCACATCCCAATTGGAGAGTGAGCCTGGCCAAGAGAACAACTAATGTTTTTTAGCCCACACGTATAAAGATGTGGTAGAAACCATCAACGACACAAGGGAATACGTGGCCTAGTGGCAAAATATCTGTTTTCTTATCCGGACGTTACGGGTTCGATTCCGGTTGTTATCCACTTTTTTCTTAGAAAAAAAGGAGTCATGTATAGCCAGTATAAGAGCAAATTTATTGGAATGGAATGGAATGTCACTTATATCGCGTTATATAAATATAATACAAACAAAATCTTCGTGGCAGGGCTGATAAAAATAATCCCTGTCAGAAGACAAAATCAACGTTTTCGTATGATGTGTTGACTGGATTTGGACGGGTGAAGGAAATAAGAGTGTGAACATTTATCTTAATCCTTCGAAATAGTAATAAGAAGACGTTTTATGTTTGTAATCATAAAAAAACTGAAATCCTCATGTTCTCGTATTTCAACATTTTGGTTATCTTCAGCACATATATCATTTTTTTACATAATAATTCGAATGCTTCTTTGAAAAAAAAATATTGTTCTATATAAATATATAATAGTAACTTTTAAATAAACAGATAAATAAAAATGGTTTTGAAAAACAAATCGATGGCATTCGTGTGAACAAAGAGAGGAAGTACAAAAATCAGATAAAATGTTTCTATCTCAGTTGAAGTCACGAGGCAGACAACTGAATGATAAGAAATTGACTTGAGAGGCAAAATAGTTTCCGTGGATTTTTTTGCGCGTTTTCCAAGTTCGGCAAAGGAAACTTTTTCAAAATAAACTTGTTTGCAGAGATCAGTTTGCGATACTTGGGCGATAAGCCTATCTTTGATACCGACAAAGCAATATTTGCAAAGTTGTTTTACTCTTTCTCGCTCTCTCTGCATCGCTCTTCTTTCGTAAACGTTTCACTTTTTTAAAATGGTAGCACTCTCACATTTTAAATTTTAAGATAAATTTCTGTTCTTGTATTTTTTATGAATTTTCTTCTGCGTTTATAAACAATTTAAATGAGTAGGCAATTTGAATGAGCGATTGTGAACACTTGCTGATTTCGTTTCAATGAGGCACTAAAACAAAGTCAAAGGGCATTAAAAATAAACTCAAATTGGATAGTATTAAAGAGCGCAACAGTATTAAGAACCAACTTTAATATTAAACATGGACGGGGAAAAGTACTGAAGGAGTCTAATAAATGTTGTAGAAATGCTTGCAATGAACAATTCACGGAGTGACAATTTATGCTGGTGCATTGAGTATACGAGTACAGCTGGTGTGTTGAGTTAGACAAAAAATATCTATCTTAAATGGTTTGGTTATGTAAAACAAATGAATAGAGCAAGAGAAACAAAATAAATATATAGTACAAATGTGAGTGGAAACCGAGGTAGAGGAAGATCAAGGAAAGTATGGTTGGATCAAGTGATATTTTGAAAGAAGGAAAGGTCAGAGAATTCGTAGGAGTTGTATGAAAAGGTGTATGGGGGTAGGTGAGGCAAAATATGTATGGCGAGATAGAAAAGTCTAGTGCCCTTTCCTCTTTGCATACCTCGGCAGAGAAATAGCTTGATGGTGCGTATGTATGAAATTACAAAACGTACATTTTTTAAGGTGATAAAGAAATATTTCTATCGATATTTTGTAATTTTTATGATGTGCATGTACGCTGTTGTAAATTGAAGTTTTTAAGGAGCTATTACACCATAGTATCTAAATTACTACAATATAATGCAATGTTGACAATGTCATACTTTTTTTATCGTTAGTTTTAAACTCAATATCGTTACATAAACACATTGTTGGGACTTTTAGAGCAGGTGACCCAATCGCATAATAGTTATTAGAAGATTTAAGTCTACTGTTAGTGTCATAAGTTAACTAACACCATGAAATGGAAGCACTTTTAGAGTTCATCGCTTAAGAAAAAGAAGATCGAGGGTTTGGCATTAAAACTCGATATTAATATTTTTTCACATTCTCTTTGTTTACTGTTTGTAATTTCGTTTAATTGTTATCCTTTCATAATAAGTCAATTTGATTTCTTGGCTTTAATTCTCTATACGTTATATTGCATGCCATTTTATTGTATTTTATAATTGCGCATTTTGTATATTTATACAACGTTCGAAGTGAAATAAATGCTGTCTAGATGAATGCATTACGAAAAACATGTAGTTTTTCAACGTACGAAGAAAAAAAATATCAGTACTATCAAAATGGAATGAACGGTGGAAGCGTTTGTAAATAAGACAAAGAAAAGAATAATGGTTGGGATCTGTAGGAAGAAAATTGAACAAATAATTATCAAAATGTCATATGAATCTAAAGTGCATTGTGTATGCGATAGAAGTTGATTAAAAAAATATGGCTGGACCAAGTAGACCAAAACTTTTATAAAAAAGAGTGAAAAACAGGTATAAAAGAATATTGCGCATGAAGATTTTTTTACTGTAAAAGTTACGAAAACAGAATCATAAATATAAGAGTATGGAGGTCTGTTGTTATTCTTTGCCCCCTAAGGAACACGGAATGATGCGTCATACTCGTATTACAATTTCGTTGTATACTGTATAGTACAATCGAGTTAGTTGCCACGCGAAAATGTTTCAACCAACGAAAAGTGTGATAAATGAGCCTTAATATAATATCTGATTGGAACTCTTATAAAAAAAGGTAACGACGGGAGTCGAACCCGCAACACTCAGACTTGAAAACAAGTGTCTTAGATAACACGGCTCAGAGTTCTTAAACGTAGTATTCATATTGCAATAACTAGACATGAAGTTACTAGTTTATATATTTGCACACCCTAAAGAATAAAACGAATATAGTACACCCCTGTACAATAACTTACATAAGTTTTCCGTAAGAAAAACATTTTTTTAAATTTCGTCAAGTTTTTTTAAAAACGCCGCCATTTATATGTAAATTGTGGTTTTTCGTCGAAAATATGTCCCATTTTGCCATCTTATCTCCCATGGATATAATCGAATAGGAGACACTTTTATCCTAATACACATGGAAATTGTTTTGTACACAGAATTTCAATTGAATCTCTCGGGGAATATTGGTTTACTCTGTTTTTAAAGGTTTTTGTTACAATTTACGATGTTTTTTCTTTGGCATTTTTTGTATTTTTATTGTTGTGTTCCGTGTATAGAACAAAATGCACGTCGTCTTTATCTTTGTATATATAATTCTTCTGTACGTGTGTATGTCACTGAACTCCTCCTAAACGGTTTGACCGATTTTGATGAAATTTTGTGTGTGTGTTTGAGTAGATCCCTTAATGGTTTCGATTTACAATTGGACCCGGTAGGTGACGCTGCAATCGGGTTCTAGGAAAAGTTTTTTTGTATTTGTTGACGAAAATTATTTTTTTAAGATTTTTCGCATATCAGAACATGTAACCCTAAAATTTCACCTCCTTCCCTCTTCCACCAACCTCATATTTTTTAAAATGAGAAAAATTATAAGTTCATGAATAATTGACCGTTAAAACCTTCTGAGAAGTTCATGAATAATTGACCTTCTGAGAATAATTCAGTTATGTTTGTGTACCATAAGTGGCGCTGATGTCGAATTCTGTGGTATTTGACGTACGCATCCAATACATGCGCAAGTCACTTGCGTCGTAGCTTGGCGTTGTTTTGACATTTCAATTTCTGTTCGCTGTGTTTCGATATTCCATGTATCACAATTACGTGAATATTGAGTGTATTATTCATCGACAAAACATATTGAAATAACGTTTTAAATCATAAATGAAGTGTCCTTAAACACATACATTGTGCAAATGTGTAAGGTGCAATGTTGAAGTGAATATCTTACATGATCTTCAATAAATTTTAATTATATACATGTGCATTCAATGACAATCAATCTAACCTGCAAATATTTATTTTAAGTGCTTATTTGTGTCGATGATTCTATAAAATTTACGGAGTGTTAAACGGCTCATCGAAAATAAACAACATGTAAGTTTGTTCAACAAATTATAACATATATAAAATTTAAATATAAGTTACTTATATTTATGTGTTATATGTTTATTAAAGAACAATGCCACTTCTTCGTGGACGAGGAGGAAATTTTGGTCGACGTACACAGAATTCACAAATAGTCCACACTCGTCAGTTAAATAGAACGGTAGAAGATCAATTGATGGACAATGCAAATTTAAGAGACCAGGTTGCAAACACACGTGCAAATAAAAGTCAATAGGAACGCAACGAACGCCTTCGAGCAAATGCAGAGACAAAGACAGGCGCGTCAACGAGCCACCGACGCACACAGAGCACATGAACGACAGCGCCTGCAAGTACATCGCGCATTGACACGTGCATCACTTCTCCACCTTGCGTTCGAATATGAATCGGACATCGACTATTCGTCACATTCACAAATTGTCATCGGCGCTATGGACAAAGAATGCCAACACTGCCATACATTCAAATACAAAGGTGAATCGGCCGGTTTATGCTGCGCGTCTGGAAAAGTTGTACTGCCACCATTGAATTCGCCGCCAGAACCATTGAAAACACTATTAGCTGGAGCCACACCTCAATCATAATTGTTTTTGCGTAAAATTCGTAAATTCAATTATTGCTTCCAAATGACATCGTTTGGAGCAACAAAAATCTTTCAGAATGAGGATGGTCGCAATTTTTAATCAACGTTTAAGATTCAGGGCCAAGTGCATCATCAAATTGATTCTTTTATCTGAATGCCTGATGCCAGTTCAAAATTCTTGCAAATCATGGGCGATAAGGAGCAACAAATAAACACACGCTGCCAATACAACCACATCGAGCAAATGGAGGAGTGAGAAATTGTGGTGATTTTGGAACCATTTCTGAGAAATCACAACCAGTTGGTCCAGTTGTTCATTAACGTTTCAAACAGACTGCAAAACGACAACTACATAATCGTCATCAAAGCAGACGAAGTACCATCTGGAGAGTACGCGGGCCTATACAATGCACCAACCGTTAATGAAGTTGCAGTTGTTATGGTTGTCGACGCATATGAACGTCGAGATATACGGATCCAACTCAGAGATAACACGGTGCAGACAATATCGATGTTGACGCTTTTAATTTTAAAATACAATAGTCATTGCCTGGCAATGAGATGTCCTTCAAATCGATCGACACTGTTTTTGATCCTGACGAAGCAGTCAACTATCCTGTTGAATTCTTGAATTCACTGGATTTACCGGGAATGCTACTACATAACTTGCGATTAAAAATTGGTTCACCAATCATTTTGCTTCGGAATTTAAATGCACCTAAGTTATGCAATGGCACGCGATTGGTCATAAAAAAATCATGGGAAATGTTCTTGAAGCTACCATTTTGAACAGCAAGTTTCAATTGTTCTCCTGCCACGGATCCCAATAATTCCTTCAGACTCGCCTATTCCAATCAGAAACCTGCAATTTCCAATTCACTTGGCATTCGCAATGACTATTAATAAGTCACAAGGGCAAACAATGTCCATTTGTGGGTTGGATCTAGAAAATCCGTGCTTTTCACATGGCCAATTATATTTTGCGTGCTCTCGCGTTGGCAAACCATCATGTTTGTTCATTTATACACCTCAGGGATTGACGAAAAACACCGTTCATCAACTCGCATTAAGATAAAAACAAAACAAAATTTATTTCTTTTAGTATTAAGATTCAACATTTATTTCAATATTTTATTTTTTTTACATTAATAAAAAATATGACTGTTATGGAAATGAATTGAGTTTTTTCTTTGTTTGCTATTATTTTATCACAATGAAAATCGTTTAAATTTGCATCATATGTTATTGGTAAGGCGTCACGTTCCTCTGCTACTCGCAGTCCATCTTCGGTGTACATATGGTTCAGAAGGTACAGAAGAATTATATACTCGTATATAAGTATATACTCGTAGTTTTTCGAAAATTCCAATATCGAAAAACGTTTGCTGAACCCGCTAATAGCAGGCAAGCCAACTTTCGGGCAGGACAACGTCTGCCGGGTCCGCTAGTTATATATATACTATAGATCTTTTTGAAAACTGTGAAAGGAAAAGTAAATTCGACATATGGGGGAATTATAAAACACTGAAGGAATTTTGTCATGTTGATAGTATTTTTCAGATGATGGCA
Source organism: Odontocerum albicorne (assembly GCA_949825065.1). Classification (NCBI taxonomy): domain Eukaryota; kingdom Metazoa; phylum Arthropoda; class Insecta; order Trichoptera; family Odontoceridae; genus Odontocerum; species Odontocerum albicorne. Next base: position 5,972,721 of record OX463851.1, read on the forward strand.
GAGCTTAAAGGGATATCGAAAAGCGTGTAGTGATAGGAAACAAAGTCAATGAGGCACTTAAACATATAATCGGACCGGAGAGTATCAAAATCTGTTGAGATGACAGTCCACAATAGTATTTTGAAGTCAACTTTTATGTATGGGAGTGAAACGTGGACGTGGATTTTTTTCAGAGTCAAACAAATGCTTGCATTGAGAAAAATACATGGAGTGACAGTGTATGACAGAATATGAAATGAAGTGATTAGCGATGAATGCGAACTTAAAGCTGATGTATTAAGATGAACACCCTGAAATATTTTTGGATCAGGTGAATTATATTTTGAAAGAGAGAAACGTTGAAATAAAAAAAAATCGTAAAAATTATATGAGAAAGTGTATGGACATGGAAGAGGCAAAAGATATATGTTGAGATGGTTAGTACGTTGCAAAATATGACTTTTATATGATCATTTTCTGTTGAGATAAGATAATTAAATATTTAATTGTAAAATAAACTTTCTACCAATGGATTCATAATGTTCTGTTTTGATTGATTATTTTAAATTTCAAGACGACATTTCTCAGAATCAATCTACTCTTATTGGAAGCATATCTTGATCAGAAGGGTGAGTTACTTTAGGTGAGAACTTGAGAGGTTTGACCTTGTTTTGCAATTGTTTAATTATAATTGAAGTCTTTGCCATCCTAAACACATAAAGACTTGTATGTATGAAATTTGTTTTTATTTATTTTCCTTTTTTAAATTAAACTTGTGGTTTGTTATCATCGAGATTCGTTTGGATGATTTTTTTCAAATTTGATCGCTTTTTTCTTATATACGAGTATATGATATTTTTCGTATCGAAACAATGTTTGCTTATATGTTATATATTTTTTTAAATTTATTTTTGTTTTAGTCTCCACAATATAGTGCGACCTCTATGATTTATTATATAAGACTTTTAATGCGAGGGTCACTTGTTCGATTCCTATTGGAACCCCATTTTTTTGTAAATACTATTCCACCCGATTTTAAGAGATACACGACAATAAACTCATAAGTTTGTTGTCGTGTATCTCTTAACATTAGTGTAATACAGTGTAGATTATACAATACAACATTTACAATTTATCTCAAATATATTTGAGATATATTGTAAACGTATATGTCAATATCAGCGATAAGCTTTAATAATTTTTTTAATTGAGAATGATTATAAATAAACTCGTCCTTTTTGGTTTTGCAAATTTATTTTGTTTAAATAGACTGTTTAAAAAAATAATGGATAAAAATCTAGTTGTTATATTTATACGTTTGTTTAAAAAAGGTATTTCAATCATCCTTGGGTTAGAAAATGAAACAATAATTTACCACGAAAGTTTGAATTCGTGTTTATATGTTTATTGATTCAAAATTGTTTTTGAAAATGAGGTTATTACAATAGTTGCTTTATTCTGATATATTATTGTCACTCTAGATTTTTTTACTTCATAGTTAAGCCCGGAAGTACAATACAATAAATTAAAATGCAGTCATAGTTTTATTAAGGTTACTAAGTCTCTGAAACTACCATATGATATTGCTAGGATGAAGAAAAGGAGAGGAACTTCGGGCACCAGTGGATGGACTTGGTTCTCAATTATCCGATCTGGAAATCTGGAAATAACTTAGTTAGTTGGCTGTAACAGGAATTGAGAGAACGAAGAACATTACGTCAAAATAGGGAATGTTGGGCGTTGGATCTTCTTTTTGTATCATATTTGCGTTGAGGGACAATCCATGCAACACTTGCTATAGTTCCCGAGGGACTCGGTGTCTAGCATCGAAAAGGATTTGATTCGTGGTACGCACAGTGCTATCCAGATGGCCGAATTTTGAAAAGGAATAATTTAGTCTCTTTGACTTGATATAAGAAGAAGATTGAAATGAATCATTAGAAATAAAAATTGAGAAAATACCCATATTTTACAAGTAACGTGTCAGGTGAAATAATTAATTTGAAAGGTAATGTTACTTTCCCGCATTAAATTAGGTAATAACTTTTCTTTGAAATATAGAACAAACGACGTTTTTCTCATACAAAATTTCCATTGTCATGATTATGGTTTTAGTAGCTTAGAATGGAATGTTAACAAGCAATCGCTCATTTATCTGATTCGTTGGACGCACGACAGAATACCTTTGCTATGGATATGAATAGCTTCAACTTTGTTTATTGGTCCAGAATACGAGAGTGACGGTAAATTAACTAAATCTGGTCCTGCTTCGAACAGGGTTAGCAATCCTAATAAGCCCATCTATTGTGAAAAGCACGAAACATCGATTGCATAGAATCGTGACTAAAATTCAGATCCACATCAGAGTCTTTCACTTCAAAGGGTTTTCACTGAAATTATCGACTCAGGAACGGGTGAAAAATTCATAATTTATTGATTTGATTGCGAGAATCTAGACGTTTGATTTGAAGAAAATCTTTCTCTAATTTTTCATGAGGGGTTCCAAAACCAGGAATTTTTTTAAGTACGAGTATTTCCCTTTTTTGAAAAAAGAAAGGTTGAATTAATAACTATGATATTTATATATTTCACGACTTTATATACAGCCACTCGTGTGTTTTAACAACTCACAGCAAAATATTATCTTCAAACGTATTTATCTGGTTTGTCAAAATTTCGACCCTTAGGTTTTCTTTTCACGGTGGATGGGAATCTAGGATAGGCAGTTTGTGCATGTGTTTGAGTGTATATTTATATTTTGAACAATTTTTATACATATTTCTTCAATTTGTTATTGTATTGACTGCTTATTTATCATCGTTCAATTTTTTTTAAACAAATTTAGGTGTACGAAGGTGTGGACTAAAACACATTTGACATCTTCACACACAAGCTCGTCCTTCTGTTGGTGGGCATGTACCTCAATTGGGAGGACGTTATATGATTAGCCTAGACCATTAAATAGATTCTCTCTCAAATATATGATATTTTCTTTTCATACATGTTTGTGTAATTTCAGGATATACGTGCACATGCTAACATATGTGAATTACTACCAATGAACTTATTATTGATTATTTATTTCTTTACATTGTTTTTTTCCATTATAAACAATTTATTTGTATTTTATATCAAACGTGCTGATTTTAAAGCATATTTACCGACATCCTTACGTTATCACTGGCAAGCCTAAAAAAGCCAATCTATTTAAAATTTGACTATTTAAAATTAAATTTTCTTTATATCGCAGTTTTGATGCTTGCAAAATACTTTCTACTAATTACAATCCGTGAAATATTCACGAAAGTAAAACAAATTATACATTTTCGAAATACCAAATGGAGCAAGATCAGCTTAAAGTTTTTTGAGTTCATTAATGTTTAAAGTATAAAATAAAAAAGGTACATCTTGATTGATGAATTATTTAATTCTCAAAAATCTCTTTATACACGATGTTATATGTATAAACATTACTGTTGTTGAATTTAAATCGTTGATAAAGTTTTCCTTGAAGACTTGTTTCAGATTTATTGACTTTAATGTTTTCGCGTTTCCGACATCTTGAAAAAGCCACATATAATTGTCTGCATTAAAAAAAGAGCCTAAGATAAATAAACACAAGTAATTATAAGGCTCAATATAATAGGAAATCAATTAATTATTTAATGAATTACAGTTCAAAATAAATTGGCATCGTCCCCTTTTACACCGATTCGTTCAGTATAATTTCAATCTGTTTCGAAGTATTCCTCTCTCGCTCTCTTGTATTCAAAATTCAATTCTCGATGTTATCAATGTTATTAACGTTAAATACATATGACTTGGATGTCACGCTATTTTGTAATTAAATATTACCTCTAGAGCAGTGATTCTTAACGGAGGCGCCAGCGTCCCCTTGTGGGCTTTTTAGAGGTCTGGGGGGCGTTTATAAATTTTTAGAATTTAGGGGGCGCTGCAGGAGTTCCAGTGGGCGTTATATCGAAATACAAAAATAAGATTCAAAGACTTGCAGGAACTTGTAATACCAGTTTGGTTAATTAATCCATTTTTATCAGACATAGAAAGTGTCAGTCAAAATTTAAAAGAGCAGTTTATTGAGCTACAAAATGACTGTGAGGCTAAAATAATATTCAATCAATGTGATTATGATGCTTTTTGGGTTCGTTTTCGCCATCAATACCCTCTTCTGTGGAAAGAAGTAAAATTACCCATCATAGCAATGAAAAAAGGCAATAAATACATAATGTTTATAAAAATAATCACGTGTTTTATTTCTCTTATTTTTTTATTTATAGTAGGGAATCGATTGCATAAAATACATACGTGGAGAAAAGTGTAAATTTTGAATTTCGCATTGGGGGGGGGGGGGGGGCGCTGGATAATTTTACCGTGGTAAAGGGGGCGATTCTTTCAATGCGGTTAAGAAACACTGCTCTAGAGTCAACCTTAGTGGCCTAGTCAGATATTATTTCATCTGGTAGCAATACTCACATGGGTAGGGCATAACATGCGCGAGTATTATTTCATCTGGTAGCAATACTCACATGGGTAGGGCATAACATGCGCGAGTATTATTTCATCTGGTAGCAATACTCACATGGGTAGGGCATAACATGAGCGAGTATTATTTCATCTGGTAGCAATACTCACATGGGTAGGGCATAACATGCGCGAGTATTTTGGTCCCTTCACGTCCGGTAGTAATGCCAATAAACCGAGATTTCCGTATCAAATCTAGTATATCTAAGTTCGATGGCTTATTATATTACTGGTGCAAAAGAAAATATTGTCTCCCTCTCTTTGATATATTTGAATCGCCAATTCAGATATGTTTAACGGTACCATATCTAGGGCCTTTTTTAAATTTAAAACACGGTTCATAACATTGGTCCCTTCACGTCCGGTAGTAATGCCAATAAACCGAGATTTCCGTATCAAATCTAGTATATCTAAGTTCGATGGCTTATTATATTACTGGTGCATAAGAAAATATTGTCTCCCTCTCTTTGATATATTTGAATCGCCAATTCAGATATGTTTAACGGTACCATATCTAGGGCCTTTTTTAAATTTAAAACACGGTTCATAACATTGGTCCCTTCACGTCCGGTAGTAATGCCAATAAACCGAGATTTCCGTATCAAATCTAGTATATCTAAGTTCGATGGCTTATTATATTACTGGTGCATAAGAAAATATTGTCTCCCTCTCTTTGATATATTTGAATCGCCAATTCAGATATGTTTAACGGTACCATATCTAGGGCCTTTTTTAAATTTAAAACACGGTTCATAACATTGGTCCCTTCACGTCCGGTAGTAATGCCAATAAACCGAGATTTCCGTATCAAATCTAGTATATCTAAGTTCGATGGCTTATTATATTACTGGTGCATAAGAAAATATTGTCTCCCTCTCTTTGATATATTTGAATCGCCAATTCAGATATGTTTAACGGTACCATATCTAGGGCCTTTTTTAAATTTAAAACACGGTTCATAACATTGGTCCCTTCACGTCCGGTAGTAATGCCAATAAACCGAGATTTCCGTATCAAATCTAGTATATCTAAGTTCGATGGCTTATTATATTACTGGTGCATAAGAAAATATTGTCTCCCTTTCTTTGATATATTTGAATCGCCAATTCAGATATGTTTAACGGTACCATATCTAGGGCCTTTTTTAAATTTAAAACACGGTTCATAACATTGGTCCCTTCACGTCCGGTAGTAATGCCAATAAACCGAGATTTCCGTATCAAATCTAGTATATGTAAGTTCGATGGCATATTATATTACTGGTGCATAAGAAAATATTGTCTCCCTCTCTTTGATATATTTGAATCGCCAATTCAGATATGTTTAACGGTACCATATCTAGGGCCTTTTTTAAATTTAAAACACGGTTCATAAGCACTATGAAATAAATCTAGATAGAATGATGTCTAAAATAATAATAGAAGGACAAGTTGAATTGCGTCGTTTACAGAGCAAATTCTCCTGAAGTATTATTAAAACTGGGATGTCTATTTAGAAAATATCTTATATTTACCCAATTATTTTGGCAATGCTGCCTGTGATGATCTTAATGCTCCAGCATACTGGGAGGAACAAAACGTCCGTCTTACTTGACGGGAGCAGCACGACGTGGGTCTCAATTACAGATCTTCAGAATGTCACACAGCGGCCATTCATCTCGTGAAAAGAAGTAACCTTGGAAAAAGGAATAACCTTAATTTGAATATATTTAGATGTAGTACTTGTATTTAGAGAACATCTTATAAATAAGTTTGTATTTTTAACTTGAAACGAGTGTAGGGACTTTTTTCTCCGCATTTAACAAATTAGATTCCCAAATGGTTGACATTTTTCGCAAACCTTTTCTTAAGCTAGTGGCTGACGTCTTTTTCCAGTCTAAAATCTCTCTGATAATCCCTCATGCGTTACAAATGTGTATATATTACGCACAAGTGTGAGTGGGTTGAACATGCTATTTTTTTTAAGGAATTTAAAAAATATATTTTTCATACTTAAATACAATAAAAAGAATAATATATGGCAGAATGTCAAACGATATTTAGCGACCTACTTGTACCGTGCTTTAAATACCATATGTTTTAACAGTACTTTAACTTGTCTGGTTGTACTTTGTTACAACACAAAAGTGTAATATTATAAAGAACAAAATAAACTTTCGGAAAAGCTTAATATTTATTTATTATTTTTAATTTATTTGTATAGCAATATTCACCATATCCGGATTGAAAATGAGGTTACATTGAAAGCATCACCGTAACGCAACACTTTGCTGGTTCCATTTATCGAATTTTCGACTATTACAATCAATAGAATAGGCACGAAACTCGCAGTTTGCCATTGTACGTTTTGAGTAATGCTACCGTATGTGAAGAGACTACAACACTCATCTAGCGTGTGCCAACGGTGTTTCTAGACAAATTCTACTACCAGTTTTTCAGGTTTCGTCAAAAAATAAAAATAAAAAAACTCCATCATGTTTTATCAACAACGCCATAGAGGTTATCAAGCTTCTGTTGAAAATATTTTTCAAACGAAGGTTGTAACGAAAAAGACAACTTAATGAGAAACATGTCTTGAACTTCAAGGAATTTTTTTTAATAACTTATGAGCTCATATAGACTTACGAATCCCTTTACCCTTACTTAGAAATTGCTTTGCATTTTTAGGAGAAAAGGTTTTATAACTATACGTTTATCTTGAAAAAAAAACATTAAATATATATAAATATTGTACAGTGTTGTAATGTACTGTATAACACTTTCGTTGAATACAACCTGGTGGGCTTATTACTATATTGTTATTAAATACAACCAACCGGAAAGATGGTTAAGTGACATTAAGTAAATACCAGATAACTATCCTTTTTTATGGTAAATGGGTTCCAGCGGAAATTGAACCCATGATCCCTGGGCTGAAAGAATAGCGTCTAATATAATATTATTTTAGAGGAATAAAAAGTTAGAGTACTAAACGCATAATTTCATATCTTCCGAAAAAAATGGAATAGCTCAATAAAAACGAACAAAAGGAACGTATTTTAGAGATGGACGGATTAAATAAAGCAATCACCGGGATTCTCTTTAAACGTTGCATTCAACATTACCAAATAATGAGAAGGGTGGAAACAAATGGCGCAACCAGTTCCAGACTCAGCAGAGGATCACAACGTCCAGCATCGGGCATACGGTGAAGACAAATAAGATAGTTTATGTAGAGCTTCAGCGTCCATTACCATGTACCCAGCTACCATATACTCGTAGTCAGACAAAGCTTTTTATGTTATGTACTATATAGTAACATATTGTCTGGCCCTTCTCTTTTGTCATTTTCCACATCTTTTAGAGTCGTAAAACATTTTATACAATACCAAAGCATGTTAGCAAACTAACTAGATCTAATGATGCTCAGTAGGGAGGATTCTCCAGCATACAAGTCATTTCTGTGTTTTTGAGTTTTTGCTGCAATAATAGGTCATGGATCCTTAGCACTATTGTTTAAGTCATTGTCTATTTGAAACCTTCGTATCGTAGCTTATTGTATTGTGTTACACTACCACTGAATACAATATAGCGTAAAATGCTTATTGCCACGTGACAATCTGTTACAAACAACCATAAACATGTTAAACTGAAAACTAGACTGGAATCCTTTTTATTAAGTCTGAATTCCAACGGGAATCGAACTCGCAAACCTCGGGTCAGAATAGAAACGTCATGCCAACTTGGTCACGGATGTGGATCTTCACCGGACCTGACTGTAGTTTTGCACATTATCAGCAAAGCTATCCAGAGTTTGTGAATATTTTTCTAAATAAAACATTAATTTAGCAAAAAAAAAAAAACATTAAACAGACAAAAAGACTAGTTAATTTATCCCTTCTCATTGTTATTTTAAAAATCGTTGGTTCCATTAGTAACAGCAAAGTTGGTCACACTTACAAAAATAAGGAACCACATCTCTTCATTTACAAAACCCCAGAAAAGTGAAAATGACTAATGACTGGTAGTTTATCTTAATAAACTTGTGACATTTCTTTATTGTGGCCCAAGTTTATGTAGGAATTCACACAATCTAAGAGCTTTTAGTATCCCAAGGATACAAAAGGTTTACTTAGTCAGGGGATTTGTTTACTTTATCTATTTTAAAACTGTTTTCATAGACTATCCAATACTTAATATATGAGTATGACTTGATTGAATTGTATATGTGTATGTTGTTTTGTTGTGTTATTAGTCATTTGTTACTTTGTACCTAATTTGTTTATCAAACACTATTTTAAGGTCTTGTTTGTACTCTCCTGATGATGAAGTGAACACCTTGAAACCAGTAGAATTATACCGTTACATAAAGTGGAATAAACCGTGTTTGATAAAACAAATTACAATGTATTTAAACCTTTACATGGTTAATACCTTAACTATAAATAAAATGTCTTATAGGTACTTGTTTTTCTTTCTATCGTATAGTATAACACTGCTTATGTGTTTATATTATTATTTTATGTTGGTATTTGTATCAAAAAAGATATTTAACCGTTGAAATAAACTAAATATAAGAATTTATTGAATATCGATAAATTGAAAATGATTATTTCTTTGAGAAGAGAATAAAAAATATTCTTTTCCGGCGCTGAAACTTGGACAATTTCTTTCAACTTACTTGAATTGGTGATTCGGACATATCGAAGAATGTAGCTAGGAAACAGTTTTGATTAAGACCCCAGTAATCGAGTCTATGGGGTTTGAATCACTAGAGTCGGCACGGAGCCAAAGCTCATTATCCACTTGCTGGTAACTACCACAAGTAAAGAACCACCAGTTCTTACACACGTACACTCCCTTGTGTGTCAAGCGTCTTACCAACTAAGCCACCGAGGTCCCTAAAACATAGACAATAAAAGTCCGAGAATGTACAAGAATTGATATTTTTGTGATGTGGTGATGGCGTTGGATGTTCAGAATTCAGTAGACCATCAGACTTACGAACGTTTCCAAACTCCATGAGTTAAATGTGAAGTCCTCATTATGCTTCCAGCGTATCCTGCAGTTATTCGATTACATTTCCCGAAATAAGTGAGATTAATTGGAGAAATTGATGGTCATGGAAAGTGTGCAAGGAAAAAAATGCAGGGGCAGAGCGCCAAAAAGATGATGTGATCAGGCGAAGGGATTGATTGGAGGATACCTGTAAACTGCTATGCAACCGACAAGTGACAGAAATAGTAGATACGTGTTGTTACAATACAATCTACACCACCAATAGCCCATAGACCATTAGTAATGAGAAATTACAGAGATGAGAATAATCAAGATAAATGATTCCCTAATTCAAACTTCACTCTATCTCCAAATAGGGTTAATAACTGTTTCCAATATAGAATAAGTTATTAAATTACGATTTATAAGGTATATGAGTTCTCATTATAGATGCCCAGTTCAGTTAAGTTTGATTTGACCACCACCTAAGATGTTGGAAAATAAATCATCATCCATCCGCGATCTACACCACAATATCGAAATCTTCTCTATTTTTTTTAAAGTGTGGCGTCACGTAGTGACATAAAGTGACAGCCCAAAAGGACTCCCTCTTTGGTGGTGACACGCCTGATTAGGAAAATAATAGTAATTACGGCGGATCAAAGGTTCGACGTACGGGAGATCGAAAATAACTCGCAATGAAGTAAATATACTTATAAAGCGGCTTAATACTTGGAATTCCATCAGCCTTGTTTTGCCAGTACTTACATGGAAAATTTCGAATGCAGCTAAACTACGAGTATTATTACGCCACTAGATCGGAGTAGCCAATCTGTCCAAAGATGGCTATACTCGTAGATGGTATCCATTCAGTTTAATTTCTTTACGGATATGAGAAAAGATAATTGAAATTATCCAAATAAGAACTAAATCGATCTCGTTAGCCGTCGGAATGATTATGAAGTTGCGATGCTTATTGACAAATTGACGATCGGGGCTTTAGATATTTTCTCTGGACGGTGTAAAATTTAATTTTGGACCCACGTAACTTGCCGTAAATATCTCAGCACAAAGTTTAAATAACTAGAAGAACTCTCCGCTATTTTCTTTTTCGTATTCTCAACCTCATACCCTGTAAACTATCGATTTTTTTAAACTTAAAAGTTTTCGACCAAATTATGAAATAAATTTACACAGTGACAAGCATGTTTCGATCTTTTCAATAATTTTAGAATTATTTCTTATTGTTAGTCTTTCATGTAGAATTTGTTTAACTAATTTTGAAAATCTTTAGACAAGTTAGTCAGTGAGACAGAGTTAAAATGTAATATATCAGGAATAATACCACTTCAATAAATACAAAATATAATCTTTATTTCGTAGATATTGAACATTTCAATAAACCTTTGAAATTATTCTAAACAATCATGCAGTATAAACAACACACTAGAAAAACTGTCATACTTTCCCCTGTATCTGGTTAAAAAGTGAATAGTAAGTATAAATATTGATATTCAAGATATTATGAACACAAATATACAACCTTCAAAATATCTATCGAATTGACTGAAATAAATCTTTCGCTTGAAACCTTTCTCGTATTTCAGAGACCTCGATATTATCCAGAGGTTTCTATGGATCTTAACCCTTTTCACCGGACAAGGGTATATTTGAGTGTTTGACAAGGAGTCTTGATGATTATTGATGATCATTTGACAGAAATGCGATCCTGTCTAGACTTGGATTAATCCTTGTAGGACCGTTTTCTCCTGGATTAAGGCCTAGTCTGTGGTTAGCCACGACACTGATATCCAATCTACTATTATGTAGGCTATATATTATATCCTCAAGAAGAAATGGTTCACTTAGTTTAGATAGAGAAACTTAAGGAAGATATCCTTCTCAAGTAACAGGAATGATGCTTTTAAGTTTAAATAAGAAGGAGATTGATGTAAAGAGACGGTCCATTTATATTTTCAATTCAAATAAGTGTAACTTTTTTTAATAAAAAGTAAACTTATTAGTAATAGTCAAAAAAAATATTTGAATTAAAGGAATACAAAAAAGCGTCAATGAAGTTTCATTAGTTCATTAATTAAGTACCCCTTAACACATTCGAATTCATAATACAGACATTTTAAAGGGCATGGCCAAACTATAACACTATATTAAGCTCCATTCATCGAGCTTTCGGGCTAAGAACCAGAAGGGTATGCACATAACTCGTAGTTTGTCATAATATTTATTGCATGTGGCATTGTTACCAGGCGAACTTTTAAATTAGGCATGAAGAGTGGATTTTTTCCCCAATTTTTGTAAGCATTCATGGCTTATAATAAAAATTAAACTATAGTGAATAAAGCCTCATAGAAGCTAATATTTTTTATACAAATAGGTCTATCTTTATTTTTTATGTAAGTCAGACATACGAGTATATGTATTAGGCGATATTTATTTTCTTTTAAATACAGTTATACCAAGAATTATTTTCAGTGTTTTGTTTAAAACTTTACTAATATGCCACAATAATAATAATAATTTAAAAACTCCAAAACATATTTTTAACTTTACAAGTGTAAATCAATCAGGGTTACGATGATAAATTTAATAGTTTTAAGAATCCGACCGTCTCCAAAGGAATCACCAAAATATGGTGCTGTTTCGTAGTAAAATATCACCTCAAATGTTCATTGTTTTAACATTTATAAAATAGCGTTTATAAACTCGGTAAACCATTAATGAATTACAGTTTAACTAGTTTTTTGTGTCTATTCATCCTAATTTTGGTGTTCTCAGTAAGTGAGTAATTATTAGTTGATTACTGCATAATTGGCATTGATTATGTTACCTTAAAACATAATTGGCATTGATTATGTGGCCTTTGATATAACAACACATATAGAAATAGTTAACGGATAATGATAAATCTAAAGGGGATGATTTCAAAAAAATCACAAGGCAGTTTTCGATGACCACAACAATTTGTTTGCGGTTGAAAACATACATAAAACATTTAGCGGAATTGTTTACTGATACGTCGTGATGATTATGATTTGTTTTGTATTTAAAATAAAATACGTCGATTCAGGAATGCGAAAAAGTGAGAGTGAATAATCAATAAATAGTAAACAGCAATGAATGGTCAAGCGAATAATAACAAGTGATTTTTATTTGTCGATAAGTAGGTATATATACAATTTCAGAAAGGGGCGCGTGAATGCGTCCGCAGTATATCTTGATCTCACTCCTGTGCGTGCCGAGGTGGTCGCAGACGTTGCCAATGATATAGTGGGTAGAATATTTATTGCCGAAACGGTGAGACAACGCGATGCGTTCTCTCTCTACCGTGGAATGCAACGTAAATATTATTTGCGTGTAAACAATATTGACGTTCTGGTATGTGACCTTTGTACATATCCAAAGGTTGATTCATCGGTCGTTGACCGTGCATGTTGACAATATTTAGGGACGTCGGTATTCCCTACAAACATTACAATTGTCAATGGAATCTTCGAAAAAATTAAAAGTTTTCGACTACATAGGATCTACCCTGACAGAAAAATCTTTCAAAATTAAACAAAAACAAAATATGGAATAAAAGCAGCCATGTTTTTTTAAATAATTAAAAAAAATAGATTCTCTCAAAACGGTACCATTTAAATAATGGAAATGATTAAAATATTTTGGATCATTATGGAAAATAAATCTTAACCAAAAATTATTCCGTGAAATTCAAGAGATCTTATATTAAAAAAAATGCGTATTTTCTTTTGACTCCGATATGTACGCTGAAAGTATCGAGAACTTATTAAGGATAACAAAAATGAATAGAAGAAATCGTACAAATAAGCGTAATCCACTCTTTCTTTTCTAAAGAGCAATATCGTTCAAACTTTTCTAATTACAATTCGAATCAGGAACCTCTGTTTCAGTAGTGATTATCCTGCTGTCTTGCCACATCTACCCAGAATGATTAATTAGATCCCATCTACAGTAATAATATGATAAAACGTAATTAGTTTTCCCGCGTTAATGTTCAGAGCCAAAACTAATAAATTTCCACGACTGGGTTGTATCACTATTGGTCTCAGCGCATGGTTACAGATGGAAAATATATTTTTTCATTTGAAGATACAAATAATTATTTAAGGGTAAAAATATAAATATACGTTTATGTTATGTTTCAAGACTGATAGTACCGATATTCTTCGAAATTTGTATAGGTATATTTTTTTCATCCCTCGATATATGAGAATTTGCGATAGGTATTGAGGAGCGTGACTGGGATGCAACATTGTCTTCGACCTCATTATGGGACCTTCGGGATGAGAACAATGGGAGTATGCACTGAACTCACGGTTTGTCATCGTACGTGCTGATAATTCTACCACACGTGAAATGATAACAACACTCGCATACTTAAATAATAACAATACAAGAAAATTTTGTAATTTATTTTTAACAAACACTGTTTATTCCACTTTTTTATGACGGTATAACCCTACCGGTTTCAAGGCTTTCACCTCATCTTCAGGGGAGCGCGAACAAGCCTTGAGACCGGTAGGGTTATACCGTCATAAAAAAGTGGAATAAACAGTGTTTTTTAAAAATAAATTACAATGTCTTTAAACCTCCACAACGTTAATGCCTTAACTATAAACAACAAGAAAATTTTGTATAGCGCCAATTACAGAGTAAACTTTCCTCAAGGGCGCTCTAAAGTTCAATGGCGTTTTGGTAAAGAGGTACAAGTCATCAATTATTTATTTGTCAATTTGAAGTTTTGCAACACTTGTATTCCTGAAATACAGACCTCAGGTAAATTTTAAAGGTAAACTTTGAATACATAAATAATTTATGTATTCAAAGTTTACCTTTAAAATTTACCTGAGGTCTCTATTTCAGGAATACAAGTGTTGCAAAACTTCAAACTGACAAATAAGTAATTGATGACTTGTACCTCTTTACCAAAACGCCATTGAGTTGTTCCGTGCGCTATTATACTCGTAGCTGCCAGACGTGATTTGTTTTCTCTGTTTAAATTTTAAATAGATCGCGATTTTTTTTTTTACTATATTAGGTATTTCTGAAATTATGCATATTTCTTGATTTTATATGTTTATTTGTATTTATAGTTAATGCATCAACATTGTGGAGGTTTAAATACATTGTAATTTGTTTTATCAAACACTGTTTATTCCAGTGTTTGTATAATCTGTGATTGATAAAACAAATTACACAACCTTGATTTTATTGAAATTCTATTTCTTTTAGTTGATAATAGTATTTATTTCGTTATTTCGTCATATTCATTTCACTATTGGGCCATTCAAATTATTCCTGCGCAATATCAAGTGAATTGTGGTTCTTGGTAAATATTTGTATTGTCGAGTAATTTCCAATTAAAAGTCATTTTTGTTTATTTTAATTGATGTATACGATTATGTTAAGGCATATGGTATTTATTCAATTCCGTTTAGATTTGTTTAAAATGGTAGCTTATGATCTGAAATTTCTTCGTTCTTTACGGAACACATATATTTCTTTAGGAAAACGTAATGAAATGAAATTAAAGGTTTTGACTGTCTTCGAAAATGAGAATATCGTTACATAAGATGGTGGGTAGGAAAAAGATATATGATTCATGGTGCTATAAAATCTTCGAGGCATTTGCCACAGCTATAGCACAGTACCAACTATGTGATGGCTAAACACTCAATAAAGCGTGGTTTAGAGATATTGAACCAATCGTGTGACACAATCGATGTATTACCAAAACTTAGCAATATGAGAAATGTCATTACTAATTTCCTTTGTATGAAAGATAATTGAATGGTTGAAGTAATATAGAACGAAACTGCATACTTATTTTTTTTTGTTTTTTTTTTGTACTATTTTATTTTAATTTATTTTACTTCAACCATTATTTTACTTCATTCAAAAAAACAATTGATTAAAAAACCCGCATTTTTATGATATCAATATTTACTAGCGGTAATATAATGTTCTAGGATTAGCCTGTTCATATTTCCGATAATGACTAAATCAAAAATATTTGGTGCTTCATTTTAAAAACAATTATTTTACCTTTACATATAAAATCGAAAATGTAAATTAATTTTCAATAAGACCTTTTTAATTTATGAAACAAATTTTAAATAAGACCTTAATAATAATTAAAAAGATACCTAACGGATTCCCAAATATTAATTCAAACTAACTTGTTCTGAAAGGGGAACGAAAACCGATACTTAATTATGGTTAATATCTTCTATCCACCAGATTGTTTGTTGGTGTTATAAAAGCGGCTTATAAAGTATTTTGACAAGTGTTTTGAGCCTCTTTAAATTCAGTTCAACCCCGAAACCTGGCAACCACCACCTCTAATTAGGGGTAAAAACATATCTATACGCTCTGTAAATAAGCAAGGAAAATTATTTTTTTCAGTTGTCTTAATACGTTTTTTTAAAATCCTACGAAACTCAACGTCAATTTGTTGCTTTCCTTCTCCATATTCCAAACTATTTCTTAAACTTTGTGGCCAAGCTTCTCCTGTCTGCATCGCAAATGTCTTTTTGATTTTCCGAAACTTTCTTTTGGAAAGCCTATATTGTTTGTTTTAGTTTATGTGAAAGCTGTGTATATGTTTTTTTGTTTTCAACTTTTTTCGGTTTTATGAGCTTTTATCAAATTGTATGAGTATAAAGTGCTTTAACATTATATGCGTCTTAAAGTATATAACCTCTATACTAGGGCGATTCCGTACGACCTCTATTTTTCCCATTTGAGATTAGTCTGTAAGAGGCAGATATTCTCAAATTAGACCCCTAGATAGGCAGCCCTTAGAGTTCTCTCTGGCCTCGGAGTCATTGAGTTACTATCTCAACGTCATTAAAATAAACTATAACAATAGTCATAAATTACCTCAGAACTGGCTTGGCTACGGCTTTGAAAAATTTGTAGTGCCAGGCTGTGGACTGACCTGAATGGAGGCCTTTTTGTAGCATCTCTGTGTTCCTTGTGGAACGTAGGTGATAATATAAATAAAATGTTTGAGTTGAAAAGATAATAAATAAATATTGGTTTATTGATAGCAACATAGTACGTATGATACATATATTACATAAATACATTCCAAAATCGCACATATACTTCAAGATAAAAACCAGAAAATACATTTAAAAGATAAGCTATCAAAAGGTCTGGATTCATCTCATAACACCCCCTTGGTTGAGATACACCCTACCAATATAGGGGGATCCCAGCAGCGAGAACATCACATAGTTTTCAGCTCACGCCCTTGTACATGTAGTTTAAGAAGAAAAAAATTGAAAATTAATAAATAACAGAAAAAGTAAACTCACAAATACCACCTCAGATTAACTCAAATAAACAAATATGTTATAGGATCCCTGACAGCAACCAATCGCGCACATATACAAATATAGGTACACTACAAAATTGCACATATAGTACATCTCTAAATAAAATACACTCAAGAGAGAAGCTGAGACTTAAAGTTCAGGGCTTATCCCACAACATGAAAATAAGAGATAGGTGGATCACAACTTCTGCTAAAAAATATTTTTTGAAGATTTTGGCTTCCATCTCGCCTTTATGCAGTACATACATCTGGATAATAAAGGTAGCTAATCCAATGAGAATTGACGTTTTTAATATGTTGTATTGGTGACGAAAGCAGAGGATATCTTGAGCAGCTAGTTTAAAAAAACATTTTGTTCTGAAGGAGCTCCAAACAAGGGATGGACTCTCATGTCAAAGGCGTCATCTTCAATTCTTTGGTTACGAGATTCGTGCAAGGAATTACAACCTGAGAGACTTGTCATTTGAAGCGTAAAGGGAACATTGCCGTCACGTTGAATTGATCAAGTGAATATCTAAGCAGGATTTTTGGCGATGTTAGTACTCCACTTAGCTGAGTTAAGAAACGACAGGATGAGAATCTTGAATATATTATCAAAGTTCATGGGAATTGCAAGGATTTGCTATTCTCATGAACTGTGTCATTAGAAGAAATGGCGATGTTAGTACTCCACTTAGCTGAGTTAAGAAACGACAGGAGGAGAATCTTGAATATATTATCACAGTACATGGGAATTGCAAGGATTTGCTATTCTCATGAACTGTGTCATTAGAAGAAATATGGTGAAAAATATTTGTTCTCAAAATGCTCATGTTGATTGCCAAATATGTCTTGTTATTGAAGTATTATACAAATAATACATTATTTTAATATCGTTGTAGAATATGAAATGTTAAGTTTATCATGTTAACAGCGAAATGGTCTTCCAGGTTTGGAACCGTACCTGATGATTACTTCTTCCAGATTTTAACTATTAATTAAGTGCCGATTTCTGTATATTGTCAGTGTATTTCTGTGTGCGATGCGTTTCTTTTAACGTATTTTACGAGTAAAAATAGTTTTTCTTTATTTCAGGTGAGTACAATCTCTTTGCCTAGATCTGCCTTCTTCATATATTTCTAGAGGGATATGGCATGATGGTATGTATGTATTAAATTAAATAAATATTTGTTTTAACCTCCACCCAACATTGTTATTAAATTAATATTCCCTGTAGCGTTATAATAACCATAATGGTAGTATAGGACACAGAAGAATGGTCATATCTCACAGTTGGTCGCAATAATCCGGATCATATGGCGGTACAACGTGCAGGCGGGAAGTAGGGTGGACACTGTGTCAGGAAGCGCTGCATCGGATGTGACGGTTGCATTGCGCGTTCAACAAGGGAAGGGGAGAGTGTCATATTTAACTTGTGTGGGAAACAAGTTACATAGTATATTGCTTTGTAAATTAATATATTTCAGGGTAATATGACAAATAATTCCAATTGGAAAAATAGAAAAAAAAAGGGAAATGAATTTGTAACAAGAATATTTGTTAATACAGGTTGGCCCATTCCTCAGGCTCCAGTTTTAAACATTCGTATTTTTTGGTTACCTGTTTTTTTTTTTCATTTCTTTGGATAATTTAGAATACATTCTTAAGTTACATTACGAAGAATTGAACAACAGAGAAACGAATGAAAGTGGTCAAATTTTATTTCGAAAATCAAGAATCAATTATTCGAACATATCGCGTATATCAAGGTTATTTCGAGAGTACAAGAGAATTTGCTGATTATCAAGCAACTTCAACCAGACAACGTTCAGCTCAGCTCAGAGTGTATCCAACGACACTGCAATTAATCATAAGAAACGATTTGCACAATTTCCATGTAAAAGAAGCGATTTGCACATTTTCCATGTAAAAGAAGCGATTTGCACATTTTCCATGTAAAAGAAGCGATTTGCACATTTTCCATGTTAAGTTGGTTTAAGAATAAAAGTCATGCGATCCACAATTGAATATGTTTTTAAATTCCAAGACTGTGTTAGGTCAAATAATAATTTTATTCTAAAATCTGTGAGTAATGAGTTTCACTTCAATTTGAATCAATTCGTTGACAAGCATTATTGTAAACTATGGAATATTGCTAATCAATGGGCAATTTCGTTATACAATTTGGTGTGGTGTTAGATCCGAAAAGGAAATCAGTCTATGTATTTTTTTGAAAATCAACAATGTGTTGTAGGATGTAGATGGTATCAGTGAACAAGGTGTTGTAGGATGTGGATGGTATCAGTGAAACAGGCGACCGATATCGGTAAATATTAGATTTTTTTTTCGAAACTAATTATCAAAAACAATCCATTGATGTAATTAACTGTAAGATGATAACAGATCATACTGCTCGAGCGTTTATGGACCTTTTACAAACCATTTTTTGAGAGCGAATAATTTCTAGGAATTCTGAGCTTACTTGGCGAACACCTTTACCTAATTTCGGCGCATCAATTTCTTCGTTTGGGGATATTTGAAAGAACTAATCTATTTCAACAGGACAGTAATAATTAAATAACTTCAAAACAACACCAAAACAGAAATTCGACCAATATAACC
Organism: Odontocerum albicorne; assembly: GCA_949825065.1. NCBI lineage: Eukaryota > Metazoa > Arthropoda > Insecta > Trichoptera > Odontoceridae > Odontocerum > Odontocerum albicorne. The sequence goes on from OX463851.1 coordinate 5,992,200, forward strand.
CGAAGTCTTTTCAACGGTCTCTTTTTAGCTTGCTACATACCTAAAAAGTGTTAAATTATTGTATTGTTTTAATGTATTACTATTTCGGTGTATTTAGTGCAACCGTCATGTGGTAATATCTTCTAACCAAATAGAAAGTTGTTAAAGAGATCTTTAGTGAAAATTAGATTAAGACTCTTAAAACACGGTACCAGCGGGAACCGATCTGCACCCCACGGGTTCAGATAAATACCTCATACCAACTAAGACACGGAGACACTGTCAAGACATTAAAAATTAAAATACTGTCAGGACATTAAAAGAACATTTTATTTGTCTAGAATTATTGCTTATTTTTTTATGAAAACAAATTAAGCATTGGCAATATTCAATTAACTTTTTCCTTGTTAATTTGAAAGTTCTAAAAATATTTTTGATTTCCTACAATTGTCATTAGAAACTGCATGATTATAAATATATTCTTCGTATTTTCTTGGTATTTTACAATTTTACTTAATTACAAAATACTCGGCCCCGTCGTTGATCTCTGTGGTCTAGTTGATAAAGCCCTTGTCTTCCAGCCAGTGGGTTGGGAATTCAATTTCCAAGAGTGACTTTAAAAAAAAATCTCCCATTTTATTTACACTTAAGGTTTGTTGAATACATTTTTATTAGGGCTGAAATTCCTAACCAGAGTTAAATACGAAAGCCTTACCAGCTTGCTCACAGGGGTTGTTGGAAGTACGTTAAAAACTTATTACACATATAATTTTATCACCCTCATATTATAATGCAATAACCACGACGTTTTTGTTTTTTAATAGACCACACCACTATAGGCTTTTATAACATATCTTATGTTAGCTAGTTTCAATGGGAGACGCCTAAGATCTCGAGGTTCATTATCATGCTGCCTCAGTATCAGGACCTCAGTTATCTAATGGGTCTCTTAGATTCAGTTATTTGAATTTATAATTTCTTCGTTGTTCTATTGCTGTTCATTAGTTTGAAGTATCCCATAGTTTTAATTTACTTAATCATGTTAATTATATTCCGTACAAACATTTACATTGTGTGAGAATATAAAATGATTATTCAACAAAAGTTTTAAAAAATGTATTTTGAACCATATTACACGTGTTTTGAATATATTTTCTTTCCAAGTTAACATACTTTTAAATAAATGAAAAAAAAAAACAATATATTTCGTACAGAGACGAGTAAGATCGCCTTTGAGATGAGTTAGCTCTCTATATGGGGCTATTGAATTATAATTTTTACTTTCATGAATGCCAAACCTAGAAAAATGAAATAATAAATCCCTTTTAATAAAATAATGGGTTTTTGGTAACATTCACCGTTCAAAATACGTGGTCTTGTTGGTAAGACATCTATCATCCAGCTTGAGGATTGCGGGTTCGATTTTCTTTCAGTATCTAGTTTGAACAAAGGATTCAAGACTGGTTTAATTTATTTAAACACTTTCCTGGTTATTTGGACGAGACAATCCCATGATTATACCTCCAGGCTGTATTTTATACATCAAAAGGATAATTAATTAATGTAAAAACACTGTCATTCGATTTTTAGTCATTTAAGATACCAAGTAGTTTTAAATGTTATTTAAATGTTATTGTAACCGTGTTTAGTAAACCCAATTGACGGTCGACGTTTCGAAGCGATGTCTAAAAACCTTATCATTTAACGGTAAAGAAATCCAAAAAACATTTCATTTAAGTGAAATACAGCTGTCAAAAGCTAATTTGTGATTTTTTTAAAGAATAGATATGATCCAAGTTATAGGTATCCTTATACTTTCGAATACTAGACGGAAAAAATGCCTATGTCATTTGAGGGGAGTAGTGGAGCGCGGGATTCAAACTGACGACCTGCCGCACGGAAGTTCAGTGCGTTACCATGCACCTGATTATGTACCAATTTAGAAAAAAAAACTGATATCTGGAATCTTAAGAGTGATATTTATCCATCATAGATTAGAGCTCTTCTTTTTCCCACAGTAATTTATAATAAAATACATTAATAAAAAAAAATTCCGCGAAAATATTATCAATCAATATTTTATAACTTTTCCGAAAACTTCAATTTGTATTTGAAACGATTTCCCGTCTAAGTATTTAATTTAATATTCAATGAATTATTAACCCTTTACGACCATTAAATCCGTTTCTTCACAGCTCTGTTTACATTTCCCCCTTACAGCTATAACCCACATCGTAACAGCTCTAATATCTAACATTACTAATTAAATTTAACTCCAGTTATTGGTTTCGAATCTCTCTCTCTTTCTTTCCTATTCAATATTAATAACAGTGATTAGCAACTCTTGGGTTACTTTTCTGTACGACTTAATTAAAAAAATTATAAATAATTATCGTTTTATTTACCTTTACGGGGCTCGAAAATTTTTGAGCGTGATGTGGAGGAAATAAAAACATTACAAGTTGAAATTATTTTAATTGCATATTTCTTATTGATATCTACATCAAATGCTGCTGTGAGCTCTTTTTTATTTATTCATTTATTTATTTTACACGACAAAGATAATATGTTTTTAATTTGTACACATAAACAAAATTATTTTTGAAAAACGATTACAAAACACTTGGCTTTCTTTATACACTTTTCTGTCACCATTACTTTGGATTTTGCAACATCTATACTCAGATTTTTCTTGGCCAATCAGAAAGTTGGTCAAAATCTTTAAATTTATTAGTAAACTAGAACACCGTTTTATTATTTAAGGAACCATCGGGATTTGAACATAAAACACAGGTTAAAAGACTTGCTTCATATCAATAAGGTCATTAAATTATATTTTCATGAGTGATTTTATTAATTTGAGCCATGAAGCCCTATTTCCATATCGTGTGTCTTGAGCTGAGAAAAAAATGTCTAAATTCCTTCTTTGTCAAATATAAATCGCAGGTCTCTTTTTGGTTCCGTTAACGATATTTTCTTTTCCCTCTTTTTCAGATAAGCGTCCACAAAAAATAGGGTACGAAATTAGCCAGCGATAACAAAAAGTTGTTTATCTCTGTTTTAGAAGGTTCTATTCACAAGGCTCCGTAAAAGTGGCTACCTGCAAACTTCTATAGATTTTGGTTGGCAGCTTTGTAAACGGCTGTGCTATTTGAATTAAATTATATATTGCCTTTTTATACCTGTTTGATTTGGCTCTTTATAGCTGCGTTTAGAAGTATGTTTATAGCTTTCGTGACTTGTGAAGCGGTTTGGAGTTTCTTGTGAACTTGTACACACGTTTCTTAAATTTACTGGTGACATTTTTGAATAAATTTTACTATTATCCTTTTTACGGTCTTTTAAGGAAACCTTTTATCGCGTAAGCTGAACAATGCTTTTATTTGTGGTTTATATCCGAGGCTGTAATTAAATTATTTTTTTGGAAAATCCTTGTTAAATTAAGGCGTCTGAATTATGATAAAACAATCTTTGATTACAGAACTTTATTTTCCTTACTATACATTATACAATGTTTATAAAACAAAATTACTCACCTTTTTTTTTTAATTTAAGGTATTACAGACTAAGCTTTTAGAAAATTTTGTTGAAATATATCTATTCTATTCTTACATTATCCTTCTTTTCATTCTTTTTCTTTTTCTTGGCTTTCGATGACTATTTAATTTGTATTTGTTTAATTTATAGTTTTTCTTGCTTGTATTTTTAATTTTGTTTTATATTGGATAGTTTTTCTACATCAATAATCTACCAGCCTTTCACTTTGAACCTTTTAAAACAATTGGTCAAATGAACTTATTTTAAAACTGTTAGTAAGACGAACTTAGTTCCATTTGGAATAAAATTAAAATTTTCAATGAACAATATGTATTATGTTTTAGCGTTACAAGAGAAAGATAGCCTCTGACATATTTTCTTTCGTAAATTGAGTGCAAATTTATTTCTTTCGTTTGAAAAAATATTTACAATTCGCCAAGCTGTTTGGCAAATGTGGAAATTAAAATTAAAAAAACGTTTGCCTATAAAATCACAGTATTGCTTATGTAGTTCCAGCTTTGGCCGATTATTGACTATGCAAAGGTTAGTTACCAGATGTTACGGAAGAAACACAGAACCAAGTTTTTTTCATATTCAACGTAAGAACTGCGACTAAGTCACGCATTTCCAGGAGAAATTAACTTGTTTGAATTGAAAAAATGTGTATCAAGTACATTTATTGTCATTTTGATTTAATTTCCTTAACTGTCCCATTACCCACTCAGAAAACATTATATTTGTCTTCAATTACAATGTTTCCTGGTTCCTATACTACCTTTCTTTCAAATACATCTTCCTATTTCTGTTATGTTTAAATGACATTGTTATGTTTAAATATATTCAGTGCCGTAGATGGCCGTAGATGACATTGCTATATTTAAATATTGTCAGTGTCGTAGATGGCCGTAGACGACATTGCTATATTTAAATATTGTCAGCGCCGTAGATGGCCGTAGACGACATTGCTATATTTAAATATTGTCAGTACCATAGATGGCCGTAGATGACATTGTTATATTGAAGTACTGTCAGTGCCATAGATGGCCGTAGATGACATTGTTATATTTAGATAGTGCCAAGTGATTTCAGCTTTCTTTAAATCTTATGTTTCTGTCTTCTATTATATTTTTTTCTTGTATATAACTCTAATGTAAATATTTCAGGTCATACTTGAAACCAAATTGTTAAAAACTTTGCTGGTTTGCTGGAACAAATTGTCCCCTTGTCAAAAATTCTGCCAAATTATACAAGGTACAATGAAGTGTTTAAATTCATTAATAAATGTTTCAACAAAACGTAATTTGTGAAAACTTCAAGAGAGTTAAACGAATTATACATTTTTGACTCCAGAGATTTTTTTCTTTGCAAGCACTTGAGTTTATTATTACTTCTTGAACGTTGTTATTTCCCGCGCTGGCAATTAATAACATTTAATATCTAATCCCACACTGCACTGTAATTCATCATGGAAGGAATCTGAAACATTTTTAGTTCTGTTCATATTATTTCAGTTAAGAAATTCGTAGAAAAGTAAAAAATTGGAAGACTAAAAATGTACGAACTAAAATTAATTTTTAAATATATTGAAACTATTTAGATGAATTTTGATGGAAAGTATTAAAAATATAACATAATAAATTTTTCAATAACGTTCTAAAGTTATATCTTCTGTTAGAGAGAAGTTTGGTAAAAATTGTGTGCGATGTATAGGTTAACTGAGAAAAACTGGAGCAGGTTGATGAATTCTGTTATCTGGGCAGTATGTTACGTGTGATGGACGAGCTGAAAGAAACATTGAAAGAAAGGTAGCGACAGAAAATAAAGTAAACGGAACATAATGTTGTATGAAACAACCGCGCAATATCAACATTAGCAAAAATTATAATACATAATAGTGTATTGGTGCACACCTTGATGTATGGAAGTGAAACTTAGACTTGTCAGAAGAAGGATACGAATAAGATTAATGCTGTAGATATTTGTGCACAAATGGATTTTTTTGGAGTGTTGATGTTTGAAAGAAGACATAATGAAGACATCAGAAATGAATGCGTAGATAAAAAGGATGTTATAAGTAAGATAAAAAAGGAGTTTTTAAATGGGTTGGACGTGTGAAGAGAATGAATGATGATAGAAATACAAAGCGAGTATACAAATCAGATATGCAAGGTGTGCGTGGAAGAAGTAGACCGAGGAAAACGTTGCTGGACCAAATGGGCAAATTTTAAAAGAAGGTTAAGTGAGAAGTACGTATAATAGAAGATTGTGAATGACGAGATGTATAAATGTGGAGGAGGGAAAAATTGTGCGCTTGGAAAGAAAAGTTTAGAGATCTGTCCTTTCTATCTACCCGCAAGGGACACGGCGTGATGATATTTATATGCGTGTATATAAAAAACAAATCGAAATTATGTTTAGTACTGCGATAAATTACTTAATGTAAAATAAAAAAATTGAATTATGTTGTAACTCATTAGACGGACTTTGATAAAATTATGTTTAGTACTGCGATAAATTACTTAATGTAAAATATAAAATTTGAATTATGTTGAAACTCATTAGACGGACTTTGATAAAATTATGTTTAGAACTGCGATAAATGACTTAATGTAAAATATAAAATTTGAATTATGTTGAAACTCATTAGACGGACTTTGATAAAATTATTTAAAATCTGGCTTAACAAAGCATTCGATAACAATTTAAAAAAATCTTTGGTTTCGTTTTGGCAGTCTTTTATAAAGAAAAAATAAGGCCTTCATTTATTTATACGCAGACATACATTCATCTGCCTCAGGATCCTAGTTATACACCCAATTGATATGGACATGTTGAAGAGCGTGTCCAGGAGTCAAATCGTTTTTTTTATTTTACATGAAATTCAGATGGTATAATGCTGTAAGAGAAAAACAAGCCCGGTAGTGAATCCACCTGGACTCTAGCCTGGGGCATGCGCTTGCTTAGTATGAATGCTAACCGTTAAATCACGACCGCAGACAGATTGTTGTTGAAAGTAAATTAAAGATAAGTATTGTTGGAATAAAAAAAAACCTAAATGTAAGTTTCCGGATGTTAAATGATAGATGTACGAGTATGTATGTTAATAAGTCATAATAAGTTTTTAAATTAAATAAATGAATTACAAAATAAACGAGCCACTAAACATTTCAGTTCCAGAACAGCTACCAATCAATTACGCTACAAGAAATTTCCTACCCTTACTCGTTAATTTTTCAGTTGTTAAGTAACCCTAATATATTTTATACATAACATTTTGATTAACATTAAATACATACGTGTTTATACGATCACGTGATTTTCCTGTCGAGGAAGAGAGAGAGGGTGAAACGCAAAGTCATACTTATTTTATCCCATCAACATCCTCGCAGCCCTTTATTTTTCTCTCATTCAATCAAAATTTCATTTAATTAATCCAACAATAATTTTTCTCCGAATTCTTCTGTCACGCTTCGCAGTCACGTTCAAGTGGAATATTTGTCAACTCAACTCGTGTAACTTGTGTAACTCAATCAGTCGATTTGTTCAAACTATATCATAGTACACTTTTTCATGCTTTTTCACACTTACAATAATCCACCAACAATGACGGAAGTTAAATAAAAATTAAAATTTACATTTGTTTTTACTTCATAGCCATAAGTGATAACAACAGTCAAATAAATTTTTTTTTAAATTAAGATGTTCTAAAACATGTTTTAAACATAGAATTTTTGCATTACTAATTTTTAATAAAAATAACTACCCTACCAAAACTACGTCAATAAAAAAATACAAGAAATTCAATATTAAAAACATATTTCAAAGCATCCTTATTATTCTAATATGATAGCTGTGACTACTTGATACTGTGATCGAGAATAATTTATGTTGATCATTCTAATGTTCGCAGTCATTTACTATCTCATAATTTCACTTTCTTTCATATATAATACAAACAATCAAGCGACGTATATGGTACTTTTCAATGCACGCATTTCAACAGCAATTATTGTATTATATTACAGTTTCAATGTAAACAATACATTTTAACGAGTATATTGCCATGTGACAAACTTTTTCAACCAAACCTCAATATATTTAAGAGGCTCGAAGTAAAAACCAAAGTGGGATGAACGAGAATCGAACCTGTAACCCTCAAGCTGTAAGATGAGCGTCTTATCAACTGAACATGGAGGCTGTCATTATTTAATTTTTTTTTTTATGTTTACGTTTCACCACCATATATAAAACTGGTACTAAAATACTGACGTAAACCATGGATTGGCAGAAATTTTGTATATTATACGAGCAGATTAGTTGATAATTTCAAAAATAAAAAAAAACTCTTTCCAGACTTTGAGATAAAAACGATAATCCAAGTAGCTTATATATTTTTTCCACATGGAACTCCTTCCAGATTCCAACCATTTTTCAGGATCATTTATATGTTTATATCCCTTTCCCCATCCCTCTGTAAAAATATTACCAAGCTTAGTATTAAACCCAGCCGAGAACCGGTAGACTTTTGGTGATCCTAACCGTATATGAAAACTCAACCAAGTTGAACTGCAATGTTTGCGAGAGGATAATGTTTAATGGGATTGAGCTAAACAAGGAAAACTGGGTTAAATAGAGTGAGGATCTTCTGTAAGGGGATGAAATAAACTTTTGAATATTTTTTTCAAAAATGTATTATTTAAATTCTATATTGTATAAAAGGTCTCCATAGCCAAGTTGATAAAGACGCCTCTCTAACAACCCAGGAATTACGGATTCAATTCCCATTGAAACCCAATGTATTTTAAAAATGTTTCAAGTCTGCTTTTCACTTAAGATTTACATTTTTCTGGTGGGTTCGAACAGATTGCCATACGGCAATTAACTTGCCAGGTTGTATCGTATGCAAGGAAAATATAATAAAATTAAATAATGTTATCATAAAAAAATTAAACAAGAGGAGCATGGCCGCGCGGTAACGCACTGGACTTCCGTGTGGATGGTCGTCGGTTCGAACTCCGCGCTGTGCTACTCCCCTCGAATGACACAGGCACTTTTTCCACCTAGTGTTCGAGGGTATAAATATATCTATGACTTCGGTCATTTACATTCTTTAAAAAAAATGCAGATAATAAAGTTGTTATTGTCGTATGGTATTCCCTTCCGTCCAATTACATAATTATTGATTGATGGGAAAAAAACATTCATCTGATTACAAAATAGAAACGCTGGATGATGCAAGATCCAAGACATAATATACCTGATCCTTATTTTGGAGAAAGCTTTGGGTATATATTTTTGGGGTATGCAAATAGACATGCAGATTTCTAAATAAAGAAAATGCTAATTATAATTTGTGTAGGAAAAACAGTTTAACAGAAAAAAAGCAATTGATAGACCAAGATCATTAGAAAAATAACAAATTTAAAACGGGGGTAGTTTGATTTTGGTACCATATATTTAATCAGAGCTGCTTTTTAAGATAGTCATGATGATTGCTAACCTCCTAAGAGAGAAACTTCGAAAATAAGAAGAAATGGTTAAAATTGGTTAATAAATAGTAAAAATTGAACGGGTAGTGTGAAAGGTTGTAAAAAATAAGGAATGAGACTTGAAGAGGCAGTGTTCAAGGTAGTGAAAAATATGGAGTGATAATTGAACGGGTAGTGTTGTTAAGGATAAATAAGTTAGTATGTGTTAAGAGCACATTAACTCAATTAATACATTGTCTTGAGAGTTATAGGTCGTAGAGCCAAGTCCTAGTAGTGAAATATTTTGTTCATTTTTGTCATTGACAATTCCAATTCCTTTCACAGTTCTCTTCTTTTCTATATAAATATTTAACATCAAAAGCACGGCTTGTGTAAAATAAATAACATTTATATATAATATAACATTTAAAAACTTCAAGGAACCAGAGTTAAGGCCTTCCATATTATGAAACGCTTCCTTATCGTAATAACAAACAAGGCCGCAATAAGTTTTAATTATGAAATGTCAGAATTTCAGTAAAAGGCGGTCATTAAGCATTAGCCACTCAAGTCTATGGTTACGTTGAAAGATCTCATTTTATTTAAGGTTATGTTTTGTATTCTTTGCATGATGAATTTGAGTTATATTTCTAAATGTCATCGCCTTAAGACTAGATGTTTTCCGAGTGAGTAATTGCGCTGGTGAATTGCTTTAACCATAAGATAATTGGTATTTTAGATGTGGTTAAATTTTGTATGCATGTAATATATTGCTTGTTGTGTTTAATTTAAATTGTAATTTATTATTTGTGTTATATTTTTACAATGCCTAAATTACAAACCTTGTACCTGCTTATATTTAGTACAAAAAGAAAAAAACCTTAATAAGGGAGTAACATAAATAGTATATTTCAAGTATACGTTATCAATGCACGTGGGTATTACTTACGTTTTTCTGACTAACCTTAGATCCAGACAACCTTTTAAATCGAATACCAATGTAATCTCATTAAATATTTGTAGTTTGTGAGCGAGGAAGTCGGAAACCTACACTTTGTGAGAGATCCCAACGTGTTCCTCCCAGGATTTGATCTGCCACATAATTGTGGTAAACCTTATCGTGTTAGGTGTTCGTGCAGGTCCGGTTGCAATGCACATATTTTGCATATATTGGGTATCATTGATTTACCTTTGTGCTCACGTAGATTGGCTCAGACTGGAGAGTTAAATATATTCATTCTTGAAACCCGTTGGAGGAGATCCATGGGACCATTTAATGAAGAAGTATCATGGATTATAGTCCTAATTATCCTACTGTGAAAGAAAAACCATAAAGGAGAAAATGAAGAAGATTGATATAGAAAATGAATTTAAAATAAGGGTTATAAATATTTAAAATTATGGTTTGTCAAATGTTTCGGTTTTAACTTTGTGAAACTCCATATTTTTAATATTAAACGATAAATTAATTTGTTTTTTCCCTAATAACATTAATCCCCGATACACTAGTATCTACCTCCTATTATGAGGCTTTCTTCTGGTGAAATGATCTTGGTTTTTAATGAGAGCAATGCTTTTACCATACAGACTGGTGTCATGTTACTATGGATCACCCACGACAAAAGTGTGAGGGGTATATTTACGGAAAATTTTAAATTTTAATAAATTAAATGATTCTTAGAGAATCTGTAATAAATATGGTCAGAACAAATATACCAGCAATAAACAAAATAATTACACTGCTCTTCAAATATTTTTTTTTGTTTTTGCTAAAGTAAAAGTATATTTATTTTCTAACTAAACACGAAAACATATAATTGAAATTCTAAATTAGCTCAAGCATAAAATATCGAAATTTTATGTATTGAAATGCAGGTCTAATCACATAATTTATTTTACAAATGCTTTCATGAGATCGAGTTTTATGTGCAATGGTGTTAGCAGGACTTCTACTGGCATTAGCGGTTCCATTTTTCCTGCCAGACACGGGATGTGCAATTCCTTTTATTCCTTAAATGGCTGTCTTATTTTATTCACATTAAAAGCAAAAGTATTTGGTTATCTGCTTTGCGGACCAACTAAAAACGCCACGAACTCGAAATCCCCAAAAATCCACCATTCATGTTTTCCCTAGTTTACGCTACTTAGAATATGTTATATGATTTTATAATACCTGCAGAAAATTTTACGACCCATTTAAAGTTGCACAAAATCATAGGATTTTCATTTGCGAGGGATTTCAATTATGTTTATATGTTTAACTTTAAAACAGAAGTAATGTCGTTTTCGAATTCAGCACCTCAAAATCTACCAAAATGGCTTTTTTCGTTTCTGCAAAGAAATGTTTAGCAGTGTTATTTAAGAGTGGTGTTATTGTTTAAAAATAATTTTACACAGTATTAAGAGTTTTAGTAAATCTTTAATATTTTACAAAGGAAAGAGGTTTTATTTCCCAACAATATGTTAAACGGTGTATTATTGATTTTTTTAAAAGTGTGCTCGAATGCAGAGAAAAGGATTTTCATAAAACTCTCTTGAGTAATTTCGTGAAAATAGGAAAACATAAGAATATCAATAGATTGTGCAGGCAAGGATTTGAACAGATGAAAATATTCAAGAAAGCTTTTAGAAATAAAATAGAGTGCCGGGTAGAGAGAATTTTTAGAAATTTCAAGAAGAATGCACTGGCATAATACGCGATAGAACTTAATCATGGTAAAATTTTACATTTCATAACTCTGTCTGCTTTAAAAATGGATCGATTCAACAATTTTGTGGAACAACTATGCCAAAAGTTCATATTTCTTAATTCTCACAGTAAGTGAGTACATTGTCTTCACAAATACTTGAACTAGCAGAAGTTTTTTTTAAGAAAACATATAAATGTTTTTGTCAAATTAAATATCCCCATAAAACATTTTTTTATGTGTATATAAGTCAGCTGTCTTAGAACATGAATCAAACCTAATGGGAAAGGAAATATAAACCAATGGATATTTAAAAAATATGCAAACATTTCAATAAAACAAAATTTAAGTATTTATTATTTGAATATTGAATAAATATACGAGTATTACAAAATAAATTTATAAAAAAAATATTTTCGAAATTCTCAACCATTAAGCTAACAATATTTTCACTGTATTACAATTAAATGGAATATAAATATTTCAGTAGAACTAAATTATTTAATACATTCAATTTGAATAAATGTTCATGAGTGTACAATGGGTATGTAAACATTTTGAGGTTATTTCTAATTTGTTTTTACATTTTATATTGTTTGAGGAAAGAAATACTATTAATATGTCAATAACATATGTTCTTTTCGCGTTTTCAAACAACACATACAAGATTACTTTGGGATCTAAACATACACAAAAAAATTAGGAATTTTTGGGTATCTGAATATCTCATTTTTTTTTAAATGGTTCGAGTCTGGTTCTGCGTCCATGACTTTTTAATTGGTTCTGGTCTTTAGCAGACATCGCTGCTAAATACCGAAAACCCATTATACTCTCTCTTTGGTTAGCAGACATCGCTGCTAAATACCGAAAACCCATTATACTCTCTGTTTGGTTAGCAGACATCGCTACATGGCAGTAAACCAGCCAGATTGTTCTGTATACAATGAATTTATGCTATACTTAATTTATTTTTTACAGAAACTTAAATATTATATTTCGTTTTGTGGTTTCGAACATTTGAATAGAAATATCCTTTTCTCTTTTTGCAGATCAAGTCCCCCTTTTATATAAAATGCATCTTCATGATAGATTTGACTTTTGAAATATTTTCGCTATATCCTATTGTCTCTCGAGGGTTGTCTCAATCATATACGAGAATGTTAGTGAATTATTCTACCACTATTCAGCAACAATTCTTCAATATTTGAATAAACATTACAAAATGCATTTATAAAAAAAAAACATTCTCGAAATTCTTGATTATTAAGTTTAAAAAAATTTCACTGCAATATTTTTTCACATTTAATTTTAACGTTATTTAACTTTGTAAATGGATAGCCTCGGATGGATATAGTTTATAAATGGATATAAGTCCTAATCTTAGAGACAATGTGAGAGTTTTTAAATAGGTAATGTATGTTTTGAAATACTTCACCCATTCTTTTAATTTTTTGAAAATTACAAATTTCGTATCCCTCACAAAAACTTATATAATTAAAGATTACGAAATAAGTTTAAATTTATCTAACAAGTGAATTGAAAAACTTCTTATTATTGAAAAAAAAATTAATTTTAACAATTAATTAAGAAGTTATTGAAAAATAAGTTTGAAGAGATTATTACTAATTTTACGTTATTATGCCAAGTTGTTTATGTTTCATGCCAAAAAAATCACTTGTCATCAATACCTTAAATCATTCAGGTCAAAATAACAGAAGTCAAAAATTTGATCTTCGTAGGTGGAAGATGTCTGACTATAGATCCAGCCATGTTAGAGCGCAGATGGTATCTTTGGATTTTGCCATCTATGGTTTTATTGAGTTCAGTGTTACTACCTCAGTTTGTCTGTACATATGTCTGAAATGTCGTGTTATCTACTCAAACTTTAATACTCTAGCACAGTGTGTAATAGTTCCGGAGAACGTCTTATCCAACCATGCTTAAAAAATATTCTAGTTTTCGTGTTAAAGATACTTGAGTACTTTCGCCCAGACTCCTCTCAACTAAACAGTACTGGGTGTTCCACGGAGCCCAAACTCATCTATTTGGTGTTAGACATCAGGTTCCGCGAACAATGCAGCAAGTGTCGCATGGACTGCTCCTCACCGTAGATATAGAGAGTCGATCCATCGCGCAACATTCCCCATTTTGATATTTTATCCTGGGATTCCCCAGTTTGGAGCCTATAAAGATATTTTCAGGTTCTTCACGGTAATTCAAATGCATGAAGCAGTGCTTCTACAGGCAAAATAAACCCGCTGAGGCTCGAGTTCCTCTTTATTCGTTTCAGAGTTCACCAAGCCATGAAAATATAGTTTTAAGAAAATATTTACAATAAAATTATTTTTTTTCACTTTTAAGGTGAAATGTGTAAAATATGCCTTAATTCAGAGAAATTATAAATTTTCATTTCCACTTTTGTAGTATGCTTGATAAAACGAAGAGAGAAAAGTACAATATACAGATATACGGTTCCTTCTTGGTTGTTGAATATGGCAACACACATGACGATAGTGGTTTTTTATGAGGGTTTTATTATATATAATATAATCAACATATTACACATCTTAGATATATTATACAGAAAAATAGTCCAATTTTGTTGACAAATTATATAAGGTTATAAAAACAAAAATACACTTCGTATTGCGCTGTTTAGAAAACGGACTCTCCTCAAGAGCAATCTAATTTGGCATTTGAACCTACTATTAAAGACAAACAAAAAATATTTTCAAAAACGAATACTTAGAAGTTGAGTGTCAAAATAAGAAAGTGGTGGCTGTGGCCGTTAGATAAGGTCTTTTCCCCACATCCACATTTGTTAAAAAAACATATTTGGTAAGCAAACCACAGAAAACTTACCAAGCGAAGTGAACTACAAAGAAACTTTTTAGACCTAATATGGGATAGTAACAAAGTTGTCTTAAGATGGGGTATATGTGTATGTGTGCAATGTTCATCATGTCTTATCAGAAAACTTGATAAGACTTCTGGTAAGGTATCTACTCGTATTTTGTTGAGATCACAATGTGTTAAAACAGTATTCTTTTCCAACAATATATAGTATATTTAATATCAAGAAATGAAAATCACAAAAATTCACGATCAGCAAATCAAACAAATATATTAATACCACACTAACCCTTAAAAAAAACAGCCTAAGAAATTTTCTCATAAAAAATCAAACACGATATTTTATCCATTCAATTCTGATCATCTTACGATTGTCTTTGTGTTTCTTGAGGATTGTTTTATTTTAAGTATAGAATTATACTTTTTTTAACCCTCTGGCAGGTATCTATATTGATTTGTGGGAATCACTTTTAACTAACCAGAAAGATGTAAAACAGCCTTAAGTAAAAATAAGTTAAAAATACTTTTCAAAAAAAAAAAAATTTAATCCACAACCCTCTGGCTGGAAAACATGCGTTTTTCCAACCTTGCAAAGACCACTTAAAATGACAATGACACCTTATTTATAAAATTGAACCGTCTGGATTTTTTCTGATTTTGAGTTGAAAATTTATATAGGTTTTTTTCAAGTAGGCTTGTCCGATATTGCAGCAGATCGGTCCAAAAACTCTGCAGATCGGTCCAAAAACTCTAAAACCTTTGCTGATACAGATTCCTTTTTTTAAGTTATTTCTTCTTAGTTATTATTAAAATGATTAGATCAGTGATCTTCTAAGATTATTTGTTCATTTTGCAAATATGGTATGTCACGAGGATTTTAAAGCTGAAAATTATTAAAACTTCTGACTATCTTGAGCCGTTTGCATCTTTAGAAGGAAACTTTTTTTCGTTCATTATGTTATATCAAAGGACGTTTTTGAATTCGAAAAGTTAACACTATTTAAAATTCACTATGAAGTTTGAATTCAGTGTTTATGAAGATTTATGGGAAATATATTTATGAAAAAATAATTACATTTAATAATTGCGGAAGTAAAAAAGGGAATCAGACGGGTCAAAAAGTTTGTATCGTAATAATACACACATGCACTCGAAGTGTGTGAGTGTTATTGCTTCTTCATATGCGGTTGTACTCTTGCTCTTGAAACCATTGCAGTTTGAGAAGCAATTCGGAGTTGTTGTGAGAGTACTCAAGGTTCAATTTTTGTGAAGGCCTAAAGACAAGCCATGGATGTCCTTTTATGGATTGATCAACATAACTGAATAAAGAGCATTTATAAATAAAAGTTGCTTACTTTATTTCTAACTTAAATGTATGACCTTTATCAGCACATATTAGAATATTGAAAAAAAAATATTTGCTTAATTATAAAAGATCACTTTTCTAAATCCAAAGACACAATTATCCTTTTTCGAAAATATAGCTTTTCAAGTTCAGGAGAATAATTTTCAACCCTGATTTTGATCTCGGGTGACCTTTTCAGATTTTTTTATGAAATCCGATTACAGGTGTAAAAATCATAAATCAGTACGTTTTTATGTCTCATAAAATTTTCTTAGAGTTTTAAAGCATTTGAGATAATGTCGTCCATTAAATTTTGTTTAAAATGGCAGTAAAAATACATTTTATCTTTTATTAAGCAAAATTTGCAATATTGTAACAGATTTAGTAATTTATTCGTTTGATATTTTTCAAAATTTTTGAATTGGTTACACAGGTATAAAAAAGAGCGTGTGTGGGCGAACCACCATGATAGATATGTAACTTACAGTTCGTATTGTATTTTATTATACTTTTGCTGTATACAGTACAACTAAATGGGCTTATTGCCATGTGATAATATCTTCCAACTAACCAAAAAGAGGTCTTAAGTAAAATTCAGACTGGAACTATTTTTAACAAAAAATCTGCGTTCTTCGGGAATCGAAGCCGCAACCTTCGAGCTGGAAGACAGGTGATCATCAATGCCTCGGAGGTCGTCTTATACGTGTTAGAAATACTATTGGTCATTGTACATGTTAGAAATACTATCGTTCATGGGTGGGCAAAGAAAACACGTCTACTGCGTCCGAGTATTTTTGCCAGACGACATCATGAACCATTATCAGAGATTTTAAACTCTTTTTAGGTATCATCGGGAATAGAACCCAAAATTATAACTATTAACTGTTTACCAAAAGATTTAAAATCTTAAGTGTTAAATAATTTATCGAAATATACACAAACGTTAAAAAAGTTATCCCTTGATTTAAAGCTGAACAAAAGCAACACCGCAATGCGGTTCAAACCAGAGTTGAGCCATTGTCTTCTTTATTCGTGAGGTTTTGTTTCATATCATTTTCATTTCATTTCCCATATGACTTGCCGACTCACCGCTCATATGTAAAGATGAGAGATGTAAATCTACGGCTTTTATAAACGCATTCAGTGCTTTCCGGGGTAATCTGAGCAGTCGATATATCAAAAATGGAAAGAGATTTATTTCAGAACACTTTTTCCGCAT
This sequence comes from Odontocerum albicorne, assembly GCA_949825065.1. NCBI lineage: Eukaryota > Metazoa > Arthropoda > Insecta > Trichoptera > Odontoceridae > Odontocerum > Odontocerum albicorne. The sequence continues at coordinate 6,009,288 of OX463851.1, forward strand.
AACGAAACAAATTTATAAATATTTTTTTCATTATTTGTTTAACTTTGTTTGGAAAATAAATTTAATTTCAGTTCAAATACAGACTACCTCCATAGCCTAGTTGGTAAGACACTTGTTTACCAGCTCGGAGGTTGTGGGATCAATTCCCGTTGGAATCAAGATTTTTTTTAAAGGAATCTAGTCTTATTTTTACTTTAGGTCTCTTTAAAATCTTTCGGATTGATTAGAAGATACTGCCACATGGCAATAAGTCCAGAAGGGTGAACTATATACAACTAAAGAGTAATACAATACAATACACATGCTGACGACACTGATGACGCCACAACGGAATGAGAATATGATGAACATGATGTACACAGAAGGTATTTTTTCCTTTAAAAAACATTTATGTACAAAACACAAATAAAAATGGTACAATTATAACAAAAATAACAATATAATTTTTTGTTTGAATACCACTTCAAATTAATTAAGATAAATTTAAAATTTAAATAAATATAGTAAATAAAAATAAAAGTGACATAAAAATATTCAACAAGAATGTGTGTGGACTGTTGCATGCTGATTACGCGGTAGTATTAGTGGAGAATGAAAATGAACTGTATGCGAGATGAGAATAATAAGACTTAAATGTTGAAAAATTAAATATCATGGTAATTGGAAATGGTGACAGGAAAAGTTAATGCGACATTTCGCTGAACAGTGAAATATTGTCAAAAGTAGTAGAATTTGGAAAGTATTTTTCTCAGACGATGGAAAGGTTGAAATAAATATTAAACATCGAGTTGTGATAGGAATCAAAGTCAATGGAGCACTAAATATTCAAACTAAGCAGTGGTAAAATGGTTCACAACAGTTTATGTACGGGAGTGCAACGTGGACGTGGAAAATGAATAAATGAGCTATATTGAGTTTTTTTTTTGACCTGGTTAATCAAATAAGTGTTATGAATTACTGACCTGACTTTGTCATCTAATTTTAGACATTTTTCTAAAAATAACCTATTTAGTGGCACTAATAAGCTGTCAGTTAAAATAAAAGAAAAAAACTTTTTTGAAAAGGATTTCATTACGAAATAGCGTTTTACATGCCATTAAATGATTGTTTAATGTAATAAAATATTTTAATATAATTCTATGGCCTGGAATATTCAAAAACAATTCCAACAACTTGACTGAAAATCGATGACTTTCAGCTTTCAAACACCAAAATTATAACCTCCTCTTCCTTGTTGTAAAGACTCCTGTCTCCCGACCCGGAGGTTACAGGTTCAAATCACGTTGGAACTCAGATTTACGAAAAAAAAAAAAACAAGGATTCCAGTCTGGTTTTTACTTAAGGCCTCTTTAACACCTTTCTAATTCATTGGAAGATTGCCATATGGCAATAAGTCCGCCAGATTATACTGTATACAACAAAAGTGTAATGTAATACAATAATACAATACGAAATTTCAAAAAGTCAAAATAATTTATAAATTTCTAATAAAATGCCAAAAAGTAATAAAGATATCGAGAGCATCCAATCTTTTCATAGTCTATGCGTTTTAACATATATGTTGAGATAACATTGAAGTATTATTGAATTCAAGTGAAAATAATAAATATAAGTTTTCAAAAGTAGGCGCTATATTCATACTGAAAGTGGCATAGATGAAAATGAGCGTAATATAAACAGTGCTAATAGGTAATTTTTAAGTTATATTTTCCAACCAAATTTTTTCAATTGGTAGTCGACGAGCTGGTCCCAATATTCCACCAAATTGTGATAATTCGCTTGATTTTTTACTTTATTACGGATAAGCTGACAAGCTTCATAGTTGATGATACATGAAGCTTCATAGCTAATGATACTTATGACATTAAATGTAAGAAAATAAGGTTAAACCTATTTAAAATTACTTTTTGTCTCAATAAATAAATAAACATTTTATAAATATTTGTTTTCGTATAAATTGAATTAGTTCTTTTAGTATTCCATTTATGAGCGAAACTCGTAATACAGGTCAAATAAATTAAAAAGTGACAGATTAGGATGAAACGATTTCCTAGACAACCTTCATAGCCTAGTGAGTAAGACGCTTAATTTCCACCCGGGAGCTACGGGTACGATTACCGAAAGTTGTAAAAAAAAGAGTCCCAATCTGGTAGAGGGTTTTTCAGGTAACACACTGATTACGTGTGCGAGTATTGTCTCTGTAGTGTTACCAATACGTGAAATGACGAACGACGAGTTCTTAGCCGATACAGTACGCCTAAACCAGTATTGTCTCCCATCCACGCTCTTTATTATACCCAAATCACTGATAAATATAATCTACTTACTTGCTTATCTTAAATAAATAAATCCTACAACTGTTTTTGTTATTAGGAGTATAAATAACAAATACACGATTCGGTAAGGATTTAAAAGTAAAATCAGGCAATTTGTAATTTGCCTTTTGGCCGACGTGAAAATAAAAGCTTCATTAAATCGCTTAAAGCTATATTTCTGAAATAAAAACAATCATAAATATTGGTCAAGGCAGCTTCAACTATTTGTTTTCAGGAATGGCTCTCTCAGCCAGGGTATTCCGTGACTTATTGTGTTGCTTAAGTCAACATTATTTAGTTTGCAGCTCCAGGGCTGAATCAACAAATTTGTTGATCAAGTAAACAGTATAAACAACAGGATTGCTTGTTTATACTCTTGAAATTTTTTAACGATATAATTTTTTAAGTTTACATATTGTAAGAAGAGACGTTTTTATAAATTGCTTTTGACTTTTTGTCATACGTTTTTTTTTCATATAAATTATTTTTATTAATTTAAACTGTAAAGTCTATTAAAACGTGTTAATGCTTTCGTTTTAATATTCTTAACATCAGTTTATTGGCAACTACCAGAAAGTTAGTCGTGGCTTAATTGGTAGGACGTCTATTTAAATACAGATGCTTTTAAAAAGGGTTTGTCTATTTTTGACTTAAGGCGTCTTTTACATCTTTCATTGTTTATTTCTTTTTATTTTAACACGTGATTGTAAACCATTTTGATGGGTTCATTTATAAACAGATGGCTATTTTTCAACCAACCAGACAAAAGTTTATAAAAAAAATCACAAGATCGCCAAAAATAAATAAATAATTATCTTTTAGTACAAAATTCATTAACAATATACATATTAAAAACAAGTGAGATGTCGTTAATAAAAAAATAGGAAGGGGCGGTGGAGAAAAAAAGAAACAAGTTACATAACAGACTTATTGAGAGTTTTTTTCAGTCGCTTTTTGAAACATGCCAATAATTTTTAGCTGGTAAAAAGAGATTGCCACATGTCAAAAAGCCCGACAGGTTGAATGTTTTGCAACAAAGCATAATACAAAGTTGAAAGAGTGAATAAAACATATTGACTGGAGAATATTTGTCTTTGATGCTGCATAGTGCGGAAGGCTTGTTGCTCACTAGAACACATGAGCGGAAAAACCATGCAGATGAGATTAAAAAGATGAAGGAGATGGTAGGTGTAACTCGTTGAGATAAAAGATGAAACGATTATGAGAGAGGTCTCTAAACGGTGTCTATAAAAGACAAACTAAGATTGAGTTGGTACGGCACATCGCTAGAATACCTAAAGAGTATGTTGGCCGATCGTTGCTTGGACTGGAGGCTGATGGGAGAAGTCAAATAGATCATTCAAGGATAAGAAGGATAGATGGTGTGGAGGATGACATTCGAGCTCTGGTAATGACGATATACCATGTCCATAACAGACAACTGTAGATAGAGAAGATCCTCGTCAAGGAATTGAGCCAGAAGGAAGAAAAATGGTAGAATACAAAAGTGAGAAAAAGAAATACTTGGAAGAGCCTTAAATTTGACGGATCTAGCTCTCAATGAAAATAATAATCGGTGAATAATATATTTATCATCATCATAACCATCACGCCATATCCATTTTATAGTAGACAGATATGACAGTTTTCCACTGTATTCTATCCTGGTACCCGTCTTCTAATTATGTTACGTTCATACACGTCGTAATTTATGATCTCCTACTATTAAGGGTTTTGACTCTTCAATATTTTTCCTCATCTTTAGATACAGAAAAAAGCTAACATGATTTTTTTTAAAAGTAACATTGAAACTGTGCAGGTTGTACAAGTTTAATCTAATTAGTATTTTATATCCATTTGTCCCAGCTTTCAGCCTAACAAAGACTCATGCTTTCATCATGATTCACTAACAACTAATTTGCCCGCAAAAAATGTTTTAAATTGCCACCACCGTGTCGGGGGAAAGGGGAATTTTTCCGACTTTGACATAAATTAAGCGAAGTCTTTTGTATAAAAGGTTAAACTTTTTTTCATTCTGGCCTTCTTGAATTTACAATTGCCGTGATTTATTGGAGGGCTAACTTTTCAGCTAATCTCTTCTGTTATAATATCAGACAGGTATGCTTTAATCTCTTAATTTGAAAAAAAAAACCATTTGTATCTATCCGCTCATAAATTTGTCAGTAAAATTTTTAAAAGAAAAGGGAATTTTAGTCATTTTAAAAGTTTTTTCTTATGCATTAATGGATGACACAATTATGTCTCAAACTATGGTTTTAAAGTATAATAATATATACAAAGAAAATAAGATTACCGAAAGACTTTCTACAACGCGCAGAAAACTAATTATAATGGAGGGAAGGCAAGCAAGAAGGTGTGCTATGAGATGAACTGATCGAATAAAGGAATTAACAGAATAATTTTTAAGCACTGCGTTCAATATGCCCCAGTACCGTCAGGTACGGAGACATGGTGCGCCAAGTTCGATACATAGCAAAGGGCCACAACGCTCAGCATTGAGCACGCGATGAAAAAGAAAGAATATATACAAAAGCCTATGACCTCTGTGGCCTAGTTAATAAGGAAGTGCATGGCTGCGCCATAATTCACTGGACTTCTGTGCGGAAAGTCGTCGGTTCGAACCCCGCGCTTTGCTTCTCCCCTTAAATAAAACACGCCTTTTTTCGGCCTAGTATTCGGGGGTATAAGGATATGTTATCTTCGGTCATATAATATACTTTATTATAATATGAGTATATTATATTCTTTCAAAAAAAGAAAGGGGAAAAAACATGCCGGTGTGCTCCAATCGTCCCACTTCAGTCTGCCATTGGATCCAGTACAGCGATGTAGCCGGTGAGTTGACACAGGTTTGCTTTCCAATTGAATTGGTGTTAGAATGGCGAGATGACGCAACTCATCAACGACGAGTAAATAAGACGCTTGATAAGTCAAGACCCAGAAAGAATTATGCCCCCAAGACATTTCTTTCATAAGAATTATGCCCCCAAGACACAAGAAGTCAAGACTCTGGGTTAAGACCCAGAAATTTCGAGTTTTATTCCTGATTACCTGTAAAAAAACTTAAAAAAGGTTACAACTGGTCATCTGGTAGCAATACTTGTGTATACTATTATAAATAGACTTATTTGAGTGTTGTTGCATGTTTTAAACTGTTCATTTTGAATACGGCCCCGGATATTTCCATCTTCAACATTTTAGAAAATGTTTTTTTTATGGAAAGTATATCGTAGGGGGGGTTGTTCCGGCTTAGACAGATTTTTTCTTATTTGTTAACAATTAACAAATCTCTAGCAAACTCTTGCAGCTTTTCATGTGTATACGTAAGGTATTTAAAATAAATAAATCAAATATATCAACACGTGCGATAGTATTTCCAGCATGTGCGGTAGTGAACTGCGAGTTTAGTGCCTATTCTAGTGGTTTGAAAGCCTGAAGGCTCAAATAATAGAACTGAAGGCTGTGATCTCTCTTCAATATGTCCAACGCCAATTTAAATGTCATGGGGGCATAATTCAAATGAATAAATGGCAAATATCTTTATGACGAAGTTATATTTTATAAGAGCTTATTTGTTTTATGATTTCTTGCATTCTTTACATGGATTGCATCTTTTTCAATCAAATTTTAGATAATTTTAATAGGAATCTTTAAGTTATATACCTGAGACTTAAAATATGACATAAAAATTTACTTTAAAAAAACTGTTTATTTTAAACAAAAAATGACATGATATGAAGCAACTTCTTCCCACCCCACAATTTATTAGAAAAATAATTCGTTACATTGAAGAATATCACTAGTTCAAAACTGGATATGCTTCTTCACCCACACATGCTCAAATTGTGGTTTTATTATATTACCAATTTAAATTGACTTGGTAGTATGGCTAAATTAAATTAACTTGGTAGTATGGCGAAAACTTATAAATTATCGAATATTTTTTTAATTACTTATCCGTTCACACTTTAGGAGAATTATTCATAATGAAACAAATATCTCCATTATTCAACATTTATCTAAAAATATATTTTACAGAATGAAATAAAATATAACATCTGTCAAAATTTTATTATGTATATCAAACAAAATGTCACTCTTCTTGAAATTAGAATCCATAGACTCGAACATGGAATGCGCCCGGCCAGGCCGGTGGGTGGACCTATCTACTGCTACAGTGCTCCCCCTCTAGTGAAGCGTAAGGTGCGTACCTACGCGAACGTTAGATTCCGAAGCATCTAGCGCCTAGACTGGTTTTCCGTTTCCCTTTGTCGAATTTAAAGGTACATGGATAACAGCAGCGAGCGGCGTTTTTTCCCGAATCTGCATTGTAATACAGATGGGTGATGCGGAAGAGGGGGGGGGGTGGGCTTGGTCGTGTCGCGCACTTCTGTTTATCTGTAGTACGTTGGTCGTCGATGCTCGATTATGTAGGTTAATTTGCAGATGGCGTCCGGCGTGGAGGGTTGGTCTGCGGGTGCTTGAGGATGGCGGAGTCTGCGATGCTCGTGGTTATAGCGATGCTCGTGGTTGCAGCGATGCTCGTGGTTGCAGCGATGCTCGTGGTTGTAGGGAAGTTCGTGTGTTCCAGCATCTTGTCGGTCAGTAGTGCGAGTTCGTCCAGGGAGGCAGTCTTGGAGATCGTATGTCTGATCGTCAGGACCGACCTCACATGGGCTGGCATCAAGTTCATCCACATCAGATGTGGTGTTGTATCTGGGTGACGGCTTCAAATGTAATAAACCACAGGCGTGGTTTGTCGCGCCAGAATGCCGTGATCCGCATCGCCAGCGCGATACCGGCGAGGTTCTGTGCAGATGATGCGTTTCCAGATGCGGGTTTTTGGTTTTGGTTTGTCATTGTGCGGTCGTTATCGAGATGATAATATTTGTTATAGTCGAAATCTGTGTTCAATCACGTCGGGGTCACCACTTTAGGAGATCTGTGTTCAAATCACGTCGGGGTCACCACTTTAGGAGAGCTATCATTAATAAAACAAATATCTCCATTATTCAACATTTATCTAAAAATATCTTTTACAGAATGAAATAAAATATAGCATCTGTCAAAATTGTAATATGTATATCAAACAAAATGTCACTCTTCTTGAAATTAGAATACATAGACTCTAACATGGAATGCGCCCGGTCAGGCCGGCGGGTGCACCTATCTACTGCTACAAGACTGATATGATTTTTTTAATATAGTTAATCTTTGTTGCGTTGAATATATTTTTGTGCTACACTTTTGCTGTGTACAGTACAACATGGTAGATTAACTGCAATCAGGTGCATTCTTCTACCTTATCTTTCTGGTTGATCATTAATTATTATTTCAAATGGTTACCAAGAATAATCGAACCCACCACTCTTGGTTGAAAGACCGCGAAAGTTACCATGCAACAAGGCCACAAAGTTCTTAAAGTCTGTTTTATCTAGTATATATTTGTTAAATGTCTACAATATTTACAAACTTTTCGCAAAATGTTTAAAATTTCAATAATTCTGTACAAGATGTCCTATTAAACTTTTTTGTTTACCTTTAGAATTATTACCCGTTATTTTCCCGTCTTTCCCCCCAATATTAAAAATATTCATGTTTGAGTGTCCAACTTAATGTACTGAAATCAAATAAAATTATTTGATTTCAGTACATTAAGTTGGACACTCAAAAATAAAAGCCATATCCAGATTTTTTTCTCCCTTTTATTAAAACTCATGATCATTTTATGTACTCGTATATTTTGTAAATAAAAAAAAGAGCTCAATTACTACTAGCAAACGCTCGTAAAGCATTTTATCGATTTCTTGTCGGAATGTATTAAACAAATCGAGTGATAATCTTGTCTATCGCGATATACACATTTTTTTCCTCTTTGTCCACATATCTTTTCACGGGATTCATTGAAATTTTCTTATTTTTGTAATTCATTTATTTATTTTCTTTAATACGACATCATAGAATCTATTTTCATAACAAATACAATATCAGAACCTCCGTTACCTAATTGGTAAAATGATAGTGTTTCAGGTCCAATTGAAAATCTTCTGAATGGTTGTGAAAAATACTTAAATACATTGCAATAAACCCACAAGTTTGAGATGCTAACAAACGAGATACAATGCTTTGAAATAAATTAGTGGATTAATCAAACAAGTTCTTGATATATTTCAAAATGAGAAGTTTCAAAAGTTTTATAACAAATAAGGAAAGTTCGACAAAAGTTCATGTGGAAGAACTAGGTACATAATGAAAAATCGCTCTTATGAGGTGTTTTCACCCTCAAACTAACATAAGCCGAATTCTGAAAAATATTTTTCATCCAGAAATTTCCGGGTTTACTGAAACCTTAAAGTTCCGTCAAGGTGGGAGACAAGTGGGTTGTAGTGAGTTATTGCGGGGAGGAAAAGATCATATTATGTCGCAGGAAGAGGATAACATCCTTCATAATGATTGGAACAGGTTTTTCGTTGAGGAAAAATAATATCTCATTTTTATACGCAGTTCTTATTGAAATTATTATTTATAAATGTTTTGAGAAAAAACCAAAATGTCGACTCAATGAACTTTTTTTAAAAGTGGATTGCTTTCGATGCCTAATATAGTGAGTGACAAAATGAAAAAGTATAATTGAAAAATACTTTGTACAAGGAAAAGTTCTATTAAGCATAGGTAGTAAGTATCCTTAAATTATTTTGTTAAGAATGAGAGTAATTTTTTATTAAGTTATACTCGTAGAATAAAAGATTCTTTTTCAGTTTTTCTCTTACATATAGTGCACTTCAACATATATGAATTGGCGATAAATATATATTTAATAACGTGATCGGAAGAAAATATTCTCTTCGGCTGCATTAATCGAGCCTTAAGGTTAAGAACCACTGGAATACGCAAAGAATACGCGGTTCATCATTGAACATGTTGGTAATACCAAAAATGAAGAGACAACAACTCTCGCATAGGTGCGTGCGAGTATTGTTACCTGGCGAACTATTTCACCAGACAAGGACACTTAATTTTTCTTGATATCATTGGGAAACAAACCAAAATATCCCGAAGGGAAGTCGAGCCAATTACCGAAACCAGAGAGGTGTCTGTATAGTAAAACTTAAAATATAAAAGAGGTCTCTGGTATCTATGATAATTGTAATCTGAAAATACTTACAATCAACTTAAAATATATTGGAATACCAACATAAGGAACAAAACACACTGGGACATTTTTAGCTTCCAATTTATTAACAAAAAAGCAAATTTAAAAGATTGTTATCATCAAACACTGGTTTTATAAAGGTATAACCCTACCGGTTTCAAAGCTTTCACCGTATCATCAGGGGAGCACAAAAATATTTGTTTACGCTCCCTAATGATGAGGTGAAAGCCTTGAAATCGGTAGGGTTTATACCGTCCTAAAACGTGAAATAAAGTGTTTGATAAAAACAAATTACGATGTCTTTAAGCCTCCACAATGTTAATGCCTCAATTATAAATAAAAATAAATTAAAACGAGCCATGGATTAAGCAGAAGAAGATGAATTTGAATCCCCAAGATGATGGTATCATTATCACGTGGATCAAATTTCCTTGGGAGAATGTGAGGACTATATTTGATAAATTGCATATGAATACATCCTCGGTACTGTAAATTCTCGACATGTTTTATAAGTCATGTATCCAGATCGATGAATCACTTTGTTGTTGTTTTAGAGTTTAGAAATGAAATATTATAATGCAAAGCAATAAAGGATGGAATAATAGTGCCGTCCCGACTTCAATCCTTTCGCGAAGTCCCAAAAAACACAAAGAAATAGAATGTTATAATGCATAGCAATAAAAGGATAAAGTAGTAATACCGTCCAGACTCCAAACCCTGTCCCGAATTCCTAAAAACACCGATGTCGTTGTTTTTAAATAAAGGGATGGAATATTTTAAAATACAAAAAAGGTAGGGTAATAAATCTCCTTGTGCCATTGTCTCAAATACCGCCCGTACCTGGTCATGATTCCTAGAAACTTCTTTCGATGACGTTATGCTAAGTGCGTCTTATCTCCACGTTCTGGACATATTTGTCGCTACGTGTGTTACTATGGGGATGGGAATATTTCTCCCCTCCCTCGCGATTGTCTTTAAAAGGGGGAGCACGAGCTCCCCAGTTCTTTTTCCATTCGGGACGCTGTACTGTACGGATCTCCTTCACGCTCCTCACGCTGAATACGACCTGCGCTGTTAATCAAGCTGATAACTGCCAGAATTATTCGCTGCGTTTCCCTGCCGCATATATAGACGCTTCAGGACTCTATCTTGCAATTTTGGGTGAATATATCCTTTATTTGTGTTAAATGCTGATTTTGTGGACGGGACCTTCTGCCCTGTCCTTGCTGTAGGAAATTGCTATTCTATACCCCTTTGTTTGAATTATCACAACACAACCTTCGAGCCACCGATTCGGGAACCGAACTATTGAATTAAACACGTTTTTTTCCTTGAGCTACGCTCAAGGTTTTTTTAATTAAACCATTTATATTATAATAAACTTCTTTGTTTTTAAACTTATATCTCTTTTTAATTGCCCCCCTTGTCCTGGTAAAAGATTTGAGAGAGAGGTACTCAGAATGCAAATAATCCAACGAACTCCTGAGATCAAAGAGGACTTGCCCCTTTCGCACCTGCTGAGCCGAGCCGCGTCACACATGGTAAGATTGTAATGTGTTAAAATTGATTTACGTAATTAAAGGTGTAAATTAAATTAGTTTAAATAATAGGAAAAGGTGTGACAAGAATCAAAAGACTAACGGAATTGAGTGATACTTATACAGGTGATAAACGTCGTTAATTAGCGCCAGAAAAATATATTGTCGAGTAAATTATTAAAAAAGAACCTAAACTTTTTTTAAAAGCACATCTGTCATTCATCTTTATTGTTGTTCATATTCGCTGTATTATACTTTCGTTGTATACAGTGCATCTGGCGGGCTTATCGCCATGTGGTTATCTTTTCAATCCAACCAGAGAGATGATGAATGTGAAATCTGGACTATAATCCTCTTTCAAAAAATCTGGGCTGAAATTGGAATAAAATCCGCAATCCCTAGGTCGGAAGTCGTCATCTTACCAACTATGTTAGGTCACGGAGGTAATTCATTCTCACTGTCTGATAAAATATGTTAATGTCCTAAAATATTCGACAAAACAGTATATATAATCAATATTTATGTCTCTCCAACAGATTTTTATAGATTCTGAAGAGCTATCATATCACGAAACCGGTGGAAACTTGATTTTAGTGCATATTTTAAGTCCAGATAGAATAGTTACCCATAATATTCAAAGTTATTGTAATTTATCTCCGACACCAGCCAACGTCTTGAAATTTTCATTAGTGAGATGTCCGTGTAATCTAGATCTTCAATCGTTAACCATAACGATATCGTTATGGAAACTTCACAAATGGACATATTTAATAACTTCCCCGACATCAAATGGTAATTCACCCCTTGGAGTATTAGTTTTTAAATTTATCATCATGAATTTGAATCGATCATAAAATGCTAAAAAATAAAATAATTTACATGGTTTGTATTGAATGGGTACAGTGTTTGGTAAACTGAGAAAAGATCGGGTAAAGTACAACTGTTTGTAAATTATGGATGTTATATCATATATAGAGAATGAATTGCGAAAGACTCAAGAAATAAATGTATAAAATCTAAAATGATTGGAAGGCGATGAAGATCATCAGTAACGCCCAACCATAATACTTCTCCCTATTGGATCAGCAACGCCCTACCATAATACTTCTCCCTATTGGATCGACTTAATAAAAAAAAATTAAAATCATTTTTCGTATGCATTTTTTTTACAGTTTGTTTATTGATTATTTGAGAAAGTACAAAAAGAGTTTTGATTTTTTTTTTAAATTCTAGATGTTATCAGCTGTTATATCTTGTCGTAAAAAAAGAGGGTGAGCTGGTCCACATGATTAAAGCGCTTTCGTAAATTTGAAACGAAAATCATACATAGTTTCTTGATAAGAAAAAATGTCGTTATAGTTGGTACCAAAGAGAATTTTTTTAAATTCGTAAAATGGCAGCTGTCAACTTTTTTACCCTCTTTTTTCAAATACATATTTTTTTTTAAAAAGTAAAAAAATTGTTTTAAATTTTTCAAGGTATGGACGATATAAAAACATTTATCAAAGTACCAAGCTTGAAGGCAATCGGTTGGATAGAACTTGAGATTTTATGTCGACTAGGTCGAAAAAAGTAGTTTCGAGAAAAACGCGTTTATAAGTTTTGAGATTATTGTCTGAGTCATACCGATGAGGCGTAATTCCTGCCTCATTTATAGATATAACTATTAAAAAAAAAATCCTTTTGAGAAAATATTTTAAAAACCTAAACTTTAAAAATATGCAAAAAAAATATATTTTCAAATTTCTAGAGTAGAATACCCTCTTAACCAACGTGGCCGTCAAATATCAACCTAGCAGACAATCCAGCCACGTGGCCGTCAAATATCAACCTAGCAGCTGGATTGTCTGCTAGGTTGATATTTGACGGCCACAGTGTGGAGTCTAGATATTCGTTAATAATGCGGACTAGAATAAATAGAGTTACAATAAAGCTGACGCTATATAACAAATTAATTAATATTATACTGTGATTTGTTTTATCAAACACTGTTTATTCCACTTTTTGTAACAGTATAACCCTACCGGTTTCAAAGCTTTCACCTTATCATCAGGGGAGCATAAACATCATCAGGGGAGCATGTCTTGTTTGTGCTCCCCTGATTTTGATGTGAAAACCTTGAAACCGGTAGGGCTATACCGTTACAAAAAGTAGAATGAACAATGTTTGATAAAACAAATTATAGTCTTTAAGCCTCTACAATATTAATGCCTTAACTACAATATAAATAATAATTAATATGAGTTTTAATTTCTCTAGATGAAAGACATAAATGTACAAATTTAAACATTCTAAGATTATCAAAACTCGAAGAAACCATATAACCTATTTAACTATCGAATAAGAATTTACTATTAATAAAGATACCAAGAAACTTCACGCTATCTTTTGGGAAAATACTATCAACCATTACTGATAATGCAACCCCATCAAGAATATATTGTCTTCGCAGTAAAGAAAGAAATTAAAATACTATCAACCATTACTGATAATGCAACCCCATCAAGAATATATTGTCTTCGCAGTGAAGAAAGAAATTAAAATACTATCAACCATTACTGATAATGCAACCCCATCAAGAATATATTGTCTTCGCAGTGAAGAAAGAAATTAAAAATGGTTATACTCGTATTACGGATCCTACAGGGTTTTTGCAACAGTTGACAAAAGACTTATAAACTTAGAAACGGTCGTATTTAGGGGTGAAACAAAGTTATTGTAATACTACTTATTACAGTATTATTGCTCTGTTACCGGCAAATATATTATTCTAAATGTCGTTAGTTTCATTGTTTTTTAATAAAATAAAGCATGACATATTATTTAAGATAACTTAATGAACTATATGTAAGAACATCTGACACTAGTTATATTAAAATGAGCAAACGGGTTTAATGGACACGCTTTCAAATAGGTACTGTTTAAATTATCCTTATCGTAATTTTTTACTTTTTTAAGTTCGAATCAGTTACGATGATGAATAAAATCGAATTTCACAACTCGTTCAACATTCGTTAGAAGATGGATATGTCAGTGTAAAGCCTGGTTAGTATTTTTTGTTCACTTAAATTTTAAACTAAGTAGAAATAAAAAAATCTTTAAACCTTTTGAATTATTCGCTGGTATACCCTCCACATTTAATTATAAATCTATTTACTTAACTATAAATTATTTGCTGGTATACCCTCCATACATTTAATTATAAATCTATTTACTGTGTGTGACAAAGGTTTTGTTTGGACAACAGCGCTCACTTTTGAAATCCACTTTTGTTTTTTTAGATTAACTACTTTACTTTAACCTAATAATTGGAATTATTTCCATAAAACTTCGACTAAATCAATATGAGGTTTGGCTTCAAATGGGTTAACAATTTCCTTTTATACCATAGATAGAATGAATAAAGTTTTGGCCAGGGCATATTTATGTCTTGATCTCTGTAGATTGAGCTCTAAAAGTAACATAAATTTGAATGACATCTGATTTAAAGATCTTAGCTCGCTTTTATAATTGAGAATAGTTTTTGTGAGATGATTTTTATGAGCTAGTATTTAAAATCTTTTAGTTAAAGCATTTACAAAAATCCCTTTTATTATAGGCTATCCACTCAAAATATGATAATTTGTGTCACCAAATTAAAGTAATTATGAAATTATTTGAGTCAATATATTAAAACCAGTTTTAAATGAGATTCCAGATAATTCCAAGTATCAACTGATTAAATTTCAAAAAATTAACAATCGTGCTTTAAGAGGAAAAGTTCGTCAAAGAAAGAAGAAACGCAACATTCATTGGACACGGTAAAGACATGGCTTTTAGTAAATCAAATCCTTTATCATATTAGTATTAAAATTCACTTAAGGTCTGATGGCTTTATTTTGGGTGAATTTTAGGATGCATTGTAGATATTCTAAGGTGTCTTCATTTAACTCGTCTCATTTGCTCTTCTGTTATAAATACTGCTTAAAATATTCTCAGTCAAAATTTCTCCCTTAACATTCCTCCATTTTTTTCTTCCTCACTATATTAATTTGAAACATACATATTAGTTTTGAAAGTTCTCATAACACATTATCTTGATGTGTTTAAACCATTAGAAGAATTTCTAATTTTACTTATAATATCTGAGTAACAAGTAGTTAACCAAAGTGATTATCCACTATATTGTGTCAGAATTTCGTTAAAACCAGTACGATAAAATGGGCTTATCAATATGTAGCAATCTTTTAAACATAAAATAAGATGTTGAAGATGCCATAAATGAAAACTTTACCTTTTAATAAATTGGAAACAATCAACAATCGATCCATCAATCCCCGGATTCGAAGATAGGTGTTTTTTGCCCTTAAAGAGGGTGCTCTCTAAACGGTGCAATACAAATTGTCGTTTTATTTTTATTAAAGGCCACGAAGGCAACTATATACAAAGGTATAAAAAATATCCATTTTTGGCCCTTAAAGCACAAAAAAAGTGCAAAAAACTCCCAAAAAAGTGTCAAAAAGACTATATTTTTACATTTTAAGAGCGAACGGGTCAAAAATGCCCTACATGCTAAAAACATCACTTATTGGTCCTTAAAATTCAAAAGTGCTAAAAAAAACCTTTTTGATCATTAAAGCACAAAAGGCGAAAAATGCCACTTGTCTCTAAAACACTGAAAAAGTTAAAAAGGCGCTAAAACGTCAAAAATATCCCTTTTTGGTCATTAAAGTGCAATAGTGCTGGAAATGCCTCTCTTGACCATTATATCGAAAAGTGTCAAAGAAGGAATAAAGTGATAACATTACTAATAATTGGTCCTTGAAGCGGTGGTTTCGATAATACCAGATTTTTTTTTTGAAAAAGTCCTCCTCAATTAATCATCAATTAAGCCCACTTAATTCTGATTGGTTGGAAAATTATCACATTATTAATGAACCCACCAAGTTGTACTGTGTACAACGAAAGTTTAATACAATACAATAAAGTTTTTGCAAGTAATTTTTTGAGTCTGAATTATAAAAAAGAAAATTATATAATTTGAGAGCCACTGCGATAGTAAAGTCAGAGCCACTTCATATATTTATCAATCTGAGACTTGTTCTGAAATTAAGATCTAGCCCATATGTACAAGATCCCAATTTGGAAATTTCAACACATTTACGAATTATGATCATTTTTTAAACTCAATTAAGTTTCTTACGAGGTTATATACAATAAATAAGACATAAAATGTGTTAGTGAAACTATTTCAAAAAGGAAAATTTTCCTTTTTTTCCACATACGAATACTTCTCTACTTGTTGGCAACCTCATACAACTCGAATGGATGTTTTCCTCTTGGATTTCTTCCTTCCATCTTATTTACTCGGGTTCCCAAATCAATTCTATTTCAATATTGGAATTGTTCTATTTCAGTCCTGTTTTGCAGCATTTATTTCAATAGAATCGATATTCTTACTATCTGCACATCTCAATATTGAAAACAATCCTTTTTTCAGAATTAATATCTGTTAAAGCAAAATCACTCAAATAAAATTTTATTTCCCATTGCATTTTCTTAGGAACTCATTACTATATTGACGACATTCGTGACCTATTAAATAAGAAGCTTGCCTTTTACCCGGAGATTTCGGATTCAACTCCCGATGATACCCAAAAAAATTAAAAAAAGATCCCAATTACATTCAGAGATTGTCAATGTGATTATTATTACCTGTATGAATGCGGTAGTATTGACATCACGTACGATGATGAACTACAAATAATATGCCTACTTCCATTACTTTAAATACTGAATAAAGACAGCTTATGAGTCCAAAGATAATTTCTGATAAGAGTTCTTCTGGTAATAATAATTACACGCGCCAGACGTGTGCTAGTGTTGTTATTTATTCACATGTGGTAGTATTGTCAAAAACATGCGATATCAAACTGTGAGTTCCGTTCCTTCTCTTGGGGTTCTTTAATCCGAAGGCTCAATTTATAAGACCGAAAACAACAACGCCTCCAATCCACGTTCTTTTAAATATCCGTATCATCATTCCAATATGTTTAAAGCTACCATAATGGCTGTAAATTTGAATGAATCACAATACAAAACATACGGTTATCTTTATAGCGCTTTCCAGTTAACCAAAATATGACAATATTTTGGTTGACTGGAAATGTAAAAGTCGTCGTGGTCGTTGCAGGATCTCGCTGTCCAGGATCCTCTCGCCATTCTAACGCCAATCCAGTTGGAAAGCGAAACTATGCCGTGGAATTTGTTTTTTTAATTGAATGAACCGTTGCGCATCAGCAAACTCACCAGCCACACCGCTGTACTGGGTATGGTGGCACACCGAGGTGAGACGATACGAGTACATCGAGATGTTTTCTTTTTCTCTTTTTGAAAGAATATATATGATCGCAGCCATTTGCATCCTTATATCCCCGAACACTAGGCGGGAAAAATAACAGTCATTCGAAGGGAGTTTGTAAAAGTATTACTTTTATAGTCAATCAGTTTGGATGAAGTGAATGACCGCACGGTAAAGCATCGGTGCGGAAAGTCGTCGGTTCAAACCCGTTGTGTCACTCCCCTCGAACGACACAAGCATTTTCCCGTCCAATATTCGGGAGTATAAGTACACCTATGACTTTGGTCTTATCTATTCTTTCAAAAAAAATTTAAAAAAACGCAGTGTTGTGCTCCAATCGTCTCACTTCGGAGTGTCACCGTACCCAGTATAGCTGTATGGCCGATGTGTCACCGTACCCAGTATAGCTGTATGGCCGATGAGTTTACTGACGTGCAACGGCTCATTCACTTAAAAATAAACAAAAAACTCCATGGCTAACACAAAACTCCATGGCTAACACAAAACTCCATGGCTAACACAAAACTCCACGGCTAACACAAAACTCTAACACTTTCCCACTGAATGGACGTTGGAATGCCGAAGGGATCCCTTATTACGAGGCTCAGCAACGATGACGACATTTTTAGTATTAATTTTTGTGACACAATATGAAAACAAAACATAATGAAGCTTTTTGTATTGGTATTGTTAAAAGCGTGCGATGACGAACTGCGAGTTTCATGTGTAATTCAATGGTTCTTAAATCCGAAGGTTTGATCATAGGTGTCAAAGACAATGTTGTCACCTCGCCATGCTCTTCAATATGTCCACACCACTAACCCGAATAAATTGTGAGGTTCCATAAAAATGAAAACAAAATACTTTATTTAGTATCATTTCCACTCTAAGCTTAAATGTTAATATTAGAATTTATGAAATTCTCTTTTAAAACACATACTTTGTTTAAATAATGTGCGTGCAAATATAATATCACGAGTTCTTAATATGAAGATTATTGTAGTTCGTAAAATATAATTTGCACATACTTGATGTTTGAAGTAAACAAGTTGTTTTACACGTGGCATATACTTTTTTAAATCGAATAACGCGTGTGTAAACACTACGAGTCCTTGACATGAAGATGATTTTAGTTCGTAAAATATAACGTTGAAAGTAATTTCGATATCACCTCACACAATGTCAACCCAGTGTAGGCAAATGTAATTCTGCCCGACACTTCACACAATTACACCGTTAAATATTATTACCTACTCTTTGTTATCTTGTAACCCGCAGGCTTACACCAAAAACCAACGCTACATATTTTAAAAGTACTACGAACTCTCAGTTGATCACCAGTTTTGCAAAGTGATTTTTTTTTCGTTATACGTATCGTATGACATAATTAAATAAACTGTTTAGTCAGTATAATAATCACAGTAATCATATCGCAGCATTCTCGTCGAAGGTTCTTACTACGTCTGCTTCTGTTTTATCATCATCAGTATCCTTTAATACTCTTTTAGCGGGATGCTTTATTGATACGTCGTGATGATTATGATTGTTTTGTATTTAAAATAAAATACGTCGATTCAGGAATGCGGAAAGTGAGAGTGAACAATCAATGAATAGTAAACACCAATGAATGGTCAAGTGAATAATAATCTTTATTTGTCGATAAGTAGGTATTTATAGATGTGCGTGAATGCGCCCGCAATATATACTTTATCTCACTCCTGCGCGTGCAGAGGCGTTTGCAGACGTTGCGGATGGTATAGTGGGTAGAATATTTATTTGCGAAAACGGTGAGACAACGCGATGCGTTCTCTTTCCACCGTGGAATATAACGTAAATATTATTTGCGTGTAAACAATATTAGTGTCCTGGTATGCGAACTTTGGACATATCCAAAGTTCGTTTCGTCGGTCGTTGACCGTGCATGTTGACAATATTTAGGGACGACGGTATTCCCTACACTCTTAATGCAGATAATAGGCAGCTTGAAAACTTTTTGAATCGTCTGCCTATTGTTTACACGTTATTTACTTATTGGCAAAATAAACAACACTTAAGCATCATTTACATATTGCAGTAACATATTGCATCAACATCGTTCAAGAAAAATATTTGTACATCAAAATACGTACATCTTTTAATATTGATGTATGAAAACACTAAATTAGTGTAAGGAAAGGGAATAACTGAAAGTTAAAGAAATAATCAAATACATTCAATTAACAACACACATCGTTATCGTTGCTGGACCTCGTAATCCAGGATCCCCTCACCATTCCATAGTCAATTCAGTTGGAAAACGAAGCTGTGCCGTGGAGTTCTTTTTAAGTGAGTGAGTCGTTGCACACCAGCAAACTCACTAATCACACCGCTGTATACGGTGGCACACCGAATTGAGTCGATCGGAGCACACCAACATTTTTTTTTAAGGAATATATGTGACCGAAATCATATGTATTCTTATATCCTCGAATACTATGTCGAAAAATGGCTTGTGTAATCTGAGATAGCACAGCGCGGGGGTTGAACGCGGAAGTCCAGTGCAGTACCGCGCGGTCATGAACCTATTAACAAACAATAACCTAACATATATAAGATATGAGAAAATAAAATCTTTCTCCAGAGTATCAAAAAACGAAATTATAGGACAAATCACAAAAAAATACTAAGAGATTAACCATTTTCTTAGTCATTATCTAAGATTGAAGATGTGCTAGAGAAGGGTCTTCCTAAACTTAATAACAACCAGATTCAAATATATTCACAAAACCAGACATGTTGTTACCCAAATATTGCATTCCCAAGATGGATGAATCACTATGTGCATCTATCGACAGCAAATTGCTATTGACATATTGTGAATTGTAAAAGGTTCCGTGTGCTTCAAGCAGGAGTGTGGAAATCAATTTGAGTCAATAATATGCCTTTAATTTTACGTATATCATGCTCCTACCATGTTTGATTATCCCTATATCAATTAATATCTGAATATTTTCAAATAAGTGAATTAAAAATCTTGTGTAAGAGTGCTTCTCAACAAGACTGATTAAAGAATTCTAAATTCGTCAATTAATGAATAAATCAAACTGAACTACAACCTGGCGTTCAAACAGCTAAATAATAACTTTAATTATTTTTTTACACAAAACTCAAGAAAAGACATATGGGATGTATTTATCAAGATATCGTCTGCACCCTCGACTTGTGTATTTATCGAAACGTTCCGCAGTTGCACCACTAATGATCTCTCTCCGATCAGCAAAAATACTGCTTTATTTTACAATACTCGTACAGAATTGGAGTTATGCTATTTACACAAAATGGAACTTTAATTTAGAAATGTTATTAAATATAAGGAAGGCTTATAATATATTTTTTTTCATATTGATTTTAATTCTGTGTGAGTAAAGCTTAAAGCCTTCACAACAGCCTGAACTCTGTGGCCTACATTTGATAAGGCTACACCACGGAGTGATATATCAATCCTGGTGTTATGGATAAATATCCGTTTATATATATTTTTTTTTAAAGAAAGGGTTCTAGTCGAGTTTGACCCTTGACATTACATACCATTTTTCTGGTTAGTTGGCAATAATCTTTTCAGTTTTATTTATTTATTTCAAACGTCATTCTAAAACAATCTGGCAGTCTTATTGTCAGGCGAAAATCTCTTCCAGCCAACCAGACAAACGTAAATAAATTAACATAGTGGCATAAAATTATTCAAATCATTTTTCATCTGTGCAAAATTCATGAACAATATACGAGTATTATACAAAATAAAATTCAAATATTATCTATCAAATGAAAAAAAGAACGGATGATGGAGACGATTGGAAAATTGTGAATGAAAAAAGAAAATCAGGCTGTACAAATTGTTATACAATAATGTTTTAAAGTAAGGAGATATTTAAGTAGAAATTAGGAGCTTATGAAACCAAACTCATTAATTATGTATATAAACGTGAGAAATCATAGATATATAGAGCTGACTTCACTTTTGACTTGATCAAACCATCTTTTGCAGAATGTACGTTTTTTGAGATACTAGGTCAAGCACCATGTTCATTTGAGTCTTCTCACTTTCGACTATTTTTGGGCGTTGGCCCATATTGTAATGGTCAACGTTCATTCGGGTGCACCATCTTCCATTCTTCTACACCGGTCGAAACATTATACGATGGATTTTGATTTTGAACTCTTGTATTTCACATCTTTACAATTCTAAGGGTTAAACCGCGTGTCTTTTTTAATGAAGCTATTAACATTGTCCGTTTCGTGGTTAGTAAAATGGCGATGGGAACAAAATAAACCAATCGATACAGAGTTAAACTGAGACCACGGGAAAAAACCCCTTATTAAAACGAGGGTTTTTTTTTAAATACCACACGCAGTTATGGTTTATTTGAACGACTGGTGAATAAATTTAGATAGATTTGGTTTCTAGTTATCAAATTTCTGGTAACAAAATTTAGCTTAAAAGTCTAATACTTCGACAAAGTATTTATTTTGAAACATATTTATTAAAAAATCGGTTCTTCTGATTTTTATGTCCTTTTCTAGTATCTATTTTTCTTCATTGTTCTTCGATTATTTAAATAAAATAAAAATAGAGGGTAACAAACACCAGTACTTGCAGTAAGCAGAAAACACAGCCGTTATTGCATTATAATACGAAAAAGTGCATTTCTAAGAAAAGAGGATTAGACAGGAGCTGACTTGAGTTAATGCAGATCTGTGACTGCTACCCCAAAGCCATAGAGATGCATGGCCGCAAGGTAATGTACTGGACTTCCGTGCGGAAGGTTGCCGGTTCAAATCCCGCGCTATGTTACTCCCCTCGAATAACACAGGTATCATTTTCACTTAATATTCGAGGGTATAAAGACTTATGAATTCGGTCATATTTATTCATCTAAAAAAAAGAAAAAAACATGCCGGTGTGCTCCAATCGTCTCACTTCAAGTATGTGATCGGATTCAGTACAGCGGTGGGGTTGGTGAGTTTGCTGGTGTGCAACGACTCACTCACTTCAAATACAAACTCTACGGCACAGCTTTGCTTTTCAACTGAGTTGACGTTTAAATGGCGAGGAGATCCTTAACTACGAGGCCTAGCAACGAAGATGATGACTGCCCCGAACCCAAATGAATAAACAATTAATTAATGGATGATACGAAATATCCAATTGCCATATATAGTACATTTGTTTGACTATGTACTTTAAATTATAAAAAAATAGTCTAACTAGATCTTTGAGTTGAAGCGATTTGAAATTTCATGACAAACATAACAATTATTCCGGATATAAATGTTATTAATTCAATACATTTTTGTTGACAAAATTTTGTAAATTAAAAAATCCTTACTTTAGACGGCTATACAATTTCTGCTGAGCTTTGTTCTCCTGAATTCGCTGTCTCGTCGAAGTCACCCCTCAATATCAGCTTTCTAAGATCTTGCTAAACAGTGCTTAAAAGCTTCGGTTTGTAAATGACTTTTTATCGCGTTGTTGAATGATAATGATTTTTATAGACCGTGTTAACTTAGTTCTGCTCACATTACCTATCTATGTTTATTTTTTTACCTTGTGTTATTGGTAGTTTTCTTGCCAATTAACCTCTTTTTTTCATTAGACCTCAGTTTTTCTTCTCCTGCTATTTGTTTTGTGCAAAGTATCCTTCGTTATAACCGGTTTTTGAAGTTCGGTAATTGTATTTGGTATTTGAGTATCACTACTCATATTTTGGACCCATATGTATTGTTAAAGGGATTAAACAACAATCACGATGATCGAGTTGTATATTCCCAATTTGTCATTCTAAGATAGGAACTAATAACACAGTCGTTTTTTGAAGCGCTGCAAATTCTGTAGTTTACTTTAGATGCCTAAATCGAAAAATTGGAAAAAAACAGTTATCAAATCTTTTTTGAAAAAAAAAAATATTGTTAATTTTGTGAATATAAAAAATGTGTCGGTGACATTCTAAAAGATTTTTAAAATATCTACAAGTATATCTGTATTACTTTTTTCCAACTTCATATTTATTTGAAAATTCTTATAAAAATAATCATCTCAAGAAATAAGAATAAGACACGCCAGTCTCAAATTTAACAGAACACGTGTTTTCTACTACATTATGTAAAAAACCTGTAACAAAGATGTCCAGATGAATTTCTCGGAAGGAATATGATACGGGTTTTTCCACATTGTTTTCCATATTTACCTGTTTTATTGAAAAACTAGAAATTGCGTTTTTTTTATTCAGTATTTTTTTTTGTATAAAGACAATTCACCCACACTAAGAAGATTTGTTCAACAACTGTTTCAGTCAAATATACTGTATATAAAATATTCAATGAAATTAAACAAAAACATTTTAACCTAAGTGAGATTGGTTCCAAATGACTAACATGAAAATTAATAAAAATACAAATGTGGCTTTTATTTTCAATACGAAGACCTTTCTCGCTTATTAAGTTCAATCTTATTAAGTCTCTTCTTGTTGTTTTAATTTTGGTTGTTTTTGTATTTGTGTTTCTGTGTGTTTTTCTTTTTTTCTTCTTTTTTTGTTTTGGATTTGTTTTGATTTTTATTCTTATGATTGTGTGCGGTATATTGTGGGATGAATATTTTTGGTCTTTCTGGAGTGATAATGTGTGAGGAGTTGAGTTTCGCAAGATGTTTCCAGTTGTAGTTGAGTGTCACTGTTTGTCAGGTTGATGAGAGCGTGCAACGGGGTTTTTTGTGTTATCAAAAATCGGAAAGAAGTATCGATTTATTTTTTCATGCTAAATATCCTCAGTGAGATACAGGCAAAAGCCTAGTTTACTGGGGATACGACAAATGAAAGGCAACAAACCCAGATCCATTAAAATTATATGTCCAAATCAAATTGCCTGTTGTTTTTTCTCAAATTGTGTATATTTCTTGTCATGTGTAATAATAAATAATAAATAAATAAATAAATAAATCAGTAAAATTAAAAAAGGATTTTAATTTATTTTTCCCTTGATTTAATTTAAACCCCTGTACTTGTATATTAAATAATATTACACAATTCTACAGTTACATGTTTTTTTATTTGATCTTCACCATTCTTTCCTTTTGTCCTTTGATTGGTGGTATCTCCCTTTTTTATAACACATATTGTCCATTAGTTTTGAACAAATAAATAATGATGCAAATAAGATTTTGCAACCATGTAACTTCATTTATTTACTTTTGTTTGGTCGGTTTGACGATATTGCTACCTAATAATGAGTCCACCAAATTTGTATACAAAGAAGTGTTAAATAAATAGCAAAAGTCGCGTAATGTGGGATCCGGTTAACAATGGATTATTTATTTATTTGTAAGTAAACGGTACAATGTACCTTCTAACAAAAACACCAAAAAAATATGAGAAAAGAGAACCAGTAGTGAGGGTTCAACATAATTAAGTTTGATAAATTAGATTAATACAAAATAAAAAAGAATTTACCAAAATGACAACAAAAATACTTAAAATGAAACATGTATCAAATCGTAAAATCACATTTCACATTACGGGGCCGTATTGTTACATGTGGTAACAAGTTATTTTACTATTATTTCATGTCATTACAAAATATTTCTTTGACATAATGTTCATGTAGTCCTTTGAAAATGTTTATTTACGTCAAAATAAAATTTTACTTAAAGGTGATCCTGTTTATTATTTCATTGTAAAATGTCACGTTAAGAAACATGTACTTAGTTATTTATAAAAGGAAGCTCATTAATAGATTGAGGACTGTAAGCAAGATTAAAAAACCAAGATCTCCATTATGGTATGGATACAAGTCTACTTTACACTTATCAAATCGCATCGGCTTTACTGTATGTGATCATTGAATACATACCAAAATTTATATGATCAAACCACAACGCAATATGACAGCCCTGCCCTAGTGATACTTTATTTTAAAAACCCCTTGAGAACAAACAAAACTTATACTCGTACAGTGTGTTAAGAAAAATCTACTTCACTATAAGCATAAATTAAATCTTTTTTTGTATTTTATTACCTTCTCATACTTGCAATGGCACTCCATCAAAATAATGTATTGTATATTACTTCATTTAAAGTTCATTATTTTTAACTCACAAGATCTTGAGTAAAAAAAAATGTCTATTTTTCTTTTGCTGCATTTCTCAACCCTTTGTTTCAAAGCTTGTCTCGGCAATAGTTATTACGGTTGGCAGCTTCATCAAAAATAATGAGCGTCGTAAAATTGTGAAGATCCCCACTACGATTACTGCAGCTGCGCAGATGCAAGCAGCTATTTGTTATATCACTCCATGGGAGGTAGAGGCTTTGTTTCAAGGGGGTGGTTTTATGGACCACTTTGTCATTTGGAGTGGATCGTTTCAGATCGCAGCTTTAGATAACGATTGATGATGTAACTCGACATCAACGCCAAAACTGGAGTGCTCACTATAAGGCTATATAAATTCTCAGATAACACTCGTACATCAACGCTGTCTTTCTAGGCTTTTCCAAAATATTTTGGAGTTAAATAACTGCAAATAATATTGAATTGATAACATATAAAAATGTATTCTGTTTCCCTTTTAATTTTTTTTTTTCAAAGAAATAACACTTTTATATATTTTTTCATTGTTTTTATATAAGAATATTAAAACAACATATCGATAATTTAAGCTGCAAATTAACGCAACTATTGAAAAAAATATTAAATAAATCCGTTTTTTATGTTTAAATTTGTATTTTTAAAAACATACATTCTGCCTAAGGCAATAAAATCTTCGAAGTAGGCTTAAACCAAAACCAAACTTTCTAAACCTCCGTTTTCCCGCAATAAACAGTTAAAATTCGTTAAAAAGGTATTTTCAATCGTTCCTTACCTAATGAAAAAAATTGGATTTTTAAATTAAGGTAACTTTGTTATTTCCAACGCATTCAATTGTTTAAGAAGAATTGTGGAAAAAAATTGATAATGATAAAGTTCATAGTTTTTTTAAATTTTAATTCCAAGTATAAAAAAATCAAACCATTTTACAAAACGTTGGATATATATTATCATCAAAAATAAAGATTGCAACGCCATTGAAATTTCTATTTTTTTCATGTTATGAACACAGAAATTGTATATTAAAATAAAACGCAAATTTTAATTTTAATGAAGTGAAGATACGATGTAAGATTTCTAAAAAAAGTTTAAAAATACATTAAAAATTGCATTTTAAAATATGGTATAATATTTAATGAAAGGTCGAATTGGTTGAGTTTGATATTACAGTTTTTACTATTTTGTTACAAATTTATCTTTTCATCGTGTCTTCTACTGGTAGCTAAATTAATTTTAACTAAAATTGTTTTTATTTTTATTAATGTAAGAAGATGACTTTCTTCTTTCATCATCTCTCTACCTGCATAATGTAGTCGCATATATGACCAGAATATTTTTTTTACTTGTAAGGTTCAAGGCACTAATAACTTGTAAACGTCATTTTATTTCAATTAATGGACTATAGTCCGAAAAATCTTCAAATATTACAAGTCTAATTTTTATTGAAAGAGTTCCAAATAAAACTTAATAAATGGTCATCTAAATAAAATATGGAATTTATGAAAAGTTCTAAACGTTGGATACGTTTTTAAACCATTAAAAAAAAACAAAAAATGCTTTTAGTAATATAAAATCTCTGTTGGAATCGAATGGAGTATAACTCAAGCTTGTTTAAAATTGTATAACACGAGTCAACAAACCAAAAGGGTTCAATATCTAAGAAAGTAAGTAGAATCGTCTTAATATAAATTGGAAATAAAGCGATAACTTCGGTTCACGAGAAAAACTCTTTGGTCTCAAGGCAAAGTTCTTATTCCTCAGAGGGATTCCTAGACGATTTTCATTTTATCGTATTGTAAAATTCAAAGACTCAGATGTACTATACTTTTTGTTTTGTTTCGTAGAACACATTTTGTTGTCTGTAGAAGAAGATTTGGGTGTTCAAGATTGTATGGAAAAAGCTTTCTATCCGTCTTTGACATTTACTCCTTTGAAACTCGTTCAGTCTTGGAATGGGAAAGTTTTGCATTTTGAAGTTTGATCATGACTTTGATCGCATAACACTTTCTGTTTGAACCAGCGCTGTGTTTGACTTTCATAAAAATATGTTAAAACAATAACTTTTCGGCAAAAAGCTACCTTCAGGAGTTCATTTTATGACAGTATTTCATAGATATCTTCCATCGTTTTTCTTTAGCCCATCTTAATGCTTAAGAGTGCCTGTTTAACTTGAAATTTCGAACTAGGATATAATTTGTCATCCTGCAATATGAAATAAATTATTTACATCGATTTGAGAGTGTTAAGTATTTTTATCTTACATAATGATATATAAAATACATCATATCCATAAATGAAAACAATTTACTAAAACCCACGAGTCACTAGTACATAGTTTTTTTAGATTATTTTTTTAAAGGGCAATTAGAATTTTCTATAATAATTTATTAAAGGATGATTTTATAGCACTGTTATACGCAACTAATTGTTAATTGAAGATCGTTTTCTTTTGGAAATTATAAAACAAGGCTCAAAAGCACCACAAAAGCTCTTGGTGGAATTGGTTTGAATATTATATAAACTTGACAATTTAATGTCAGTAATGATTGAACATTGACACCGGCGATGCTTCTTCTTATGTGTGGGCCAGTATTAAGATAATTAGCAATTTTGAAAAGCCGCTTTATACCATGACATCTACAAAATTTATGTGTTTAAGTTTTTTTTTACTTATTTTAAGATGGTAGATTTTTTAGTGTTTTTTTTAAGAAAGAACAATTTTTTAAACGATTTAGTGGGAACACGACTTGTACATATTCCGACATGAACCGGGACAAAGCGTGAAACGACTACCAGTTTATTCAATATTCAAAAAATATATTATTTAAATGAAAAGTGAAAAACCTCGAAAATTTTAATTTTTCTTAAAAAAAACACGAGTTTATAAAGTTTTTTTGAGGTATAAAATTTGAAGAAATCTAATGGATTAATTAAAATTTTATTTTATTTTTATTAAATCTTGAAATATGAAAAAAAAATAACAGAAACACTGATTTCTAATTGTATAAGATAAACAAACTAGAAAGGTACTTAAAAATAAAATTAAAGCAGTATTCGATATTAAAGAAACTAAAATAGGGTTTTTACATACTAACGATCACGTTTATTCTTTAATATTTTTTTTAGATCTATGCTTTAAAATATAACAACTTTTTAAAACAACCCAATCAATGAACAATTATAAAAATACAAACTCATTTAAAAGCCGATAATTCAAAATTTTCTTAAACTGTATAAAAAATACACCATTTGTTTTATTAAGTACAAATGTTAGTAATTTGACCATTTAACTTTGAGGCTTTGACCTTTCCAAAACCATTCAAGTGATTTGATATTTCGATGGAATTTCCTCTCTAATGTAATCATAGATAATTAGTGAGTACTCGAACTTTGGCAAATCTATTTTAAATTACAAGATGAAAACGATTTTCGTCCTTAGCCAAGACCACAACATTTTTGAAATTATATTATAGCATAGCTACCAATTTTAAGAAAATCTTTTCCAAGGTTAATTATGTTATATGGAAGAAAACGTAACATATATTTGGGATAGACTTTCTTATCACAACACAATTTTTCACTTTTTCTACATCCATAAACAATCCAATTCTCATACAGCTCCTATAATTTATCTTACTTTTTACATTTCCTTGTTTCAAAATACCATACCCTTGATACAACCATATATTTAGAAATAGCTACTAACTTTGTGCTCTCCTTTATTAATATAAATAACGTAATACAAACCAAATACTAAGGACAATATTTTGCCTCTGGAGTTGAGTAACCCTGCATCAGCACGTGTGAAGCTTTTAATTCTGCAAAGCAACTTGCATCTCGTTCCACTAATGAGGCCATGTGTTTTCTATATCTCAATATATATCCATAAAATTCCCACAAAATTCTCAAAGACTATTAAATCATTTTAAAACGATGAGTGTAATTTATTCTACTGCTCTTTGTATCTTCATGTAAGTTTAAGATAAAGTTGTATTATTTGTCAATAATTTTAAGTAATTTATAACCTGTCACATGTTCATTTGTATATAAAGACACTGTTGTGTCGTTAATTAAATAAATAAATAAATTTTTCATGCTCTTCCTCTACTACGACTCTCATTCATTTTAAGCAATCCTAGCTAAAGCATGTGTCAGTTGATTTGAATTCTCTAAGAAATGAATGTATATATACAACACGATATTAACATAGCCAAGATGACGCTATCTCCAAGGTTTTAATATCAAGAGACCCTGAAATGTGGAGGTACTTCTAGGAGAAGCAGAATATTAATCGGCTAATTAAAATGGCGCTAAGTGCTTTCAACGTGCGAATGGCTTTATCCAGGAGCGGATTGAAACATACAACTTAAATTACTTCCTATTCTTTCTTCCTCTCAAATCAATTAATATCAGTTTTTTTTACCCATAAAATATGGACTGTCAGCAGTCAATTCAATCCATCAAAAGTATTTAACATACGTAGAGCATTAAGGAACTACGTTTCAACTCTTTAAAACTGGTTTAAATTACATTTATTTACAAATAATAATTAAAAGGACAACATTGTCATCTAAACGGAGTTATACGATAGAAAAAAAAGTAAGTAAGACGAATCCAACAGAAGGTAAAAATAAATCTACATAATTTATTTTATTTATTTCGGCAAAAATAACTTATTAACTTTACTCATTCAAATAGTTAAATATTTACGTAAGTTAAAACAATGACTAAACGATTGGCCAATCTGTGTTGTATTGTTGTGTAGAAAGTATACGGATGGTTAGTTGTTACTAAGTTGTTAAATGTTTTACAATGAACGTGTAACCTAACAAGAGTCCTTTCCGGGCTGCTGAAATATAAGCTGACAATCATAGTATAAATAGGCCAAAACCCATACGATGGTTGTCGCCAAAAAAAGAATACGAGAATTGAGTTTTGAACACAAGAGAGCGAGAGAGGAATACTTGGATTCTCTCCGAATGTAATTCGAAATACGAATCTCGGTGGGTCCGTGATACTGAACGAATTTTAAATACCTAGCTAACAATTTTTGAACCGGTGTAAAAGGGGACGATGTATAAATGATATATATATATATATATATATATATATATATATATATATATATATATATATATATATATATATATATATATATATATATATATATATATATATATATATATATATATATATATATATATATATATATATATATATATATATATATATATATATATATATATATATATATATATATATATATATATATATATATATATATATATATATATATATATATATATATAAACAAATTTTACATTTATGAATATATATTTTCATAAATGTAGAATTTGTTTTACTTTCGTGAATATTTCACGGGTTGCACTAGTCTTAAAAAAATTGTCAACACAAACACTCATATTGTGTCACAGAACATTGTAATACTCGTACTAAATATTTTAAACAATAGGCCATAGTCCAACTAAGTTGTTGTAATTTGGTTCAAGATTTTAAAACGTAAAAAATTCCGTTGTATGCGTTTAATATTTTCGACATCATTATAGGGTGACCATATTAACGAATCGTTATCCCAAATTACCAGGTTAATATAAAAACGTTTCCATTGTTCTATTCTAGAAAATTTATAACCAAGTATCATCACGAACCCAGTCTGGAAAATACTGCACATGTAATTTTATCTATATATACAGAACAAAGCTCAGTTGATTAATGAATATCACTTCGAGATCACGAAATTTGATGTGCGCAACAGTTCCTGATTAGATTTCATTTAAAGCATTGTTATGTGTTAATTTTGATTTCTTAGATAAAATAATTCTGACATGAACAAAAAAGTTCAACATTTATTAGTTGATAAAATCATACATTTTAAACAAGTTTGTGATGGTGACTCGTCTTAGCGAGCACGACAATGGCGTAGTTTTTATTGCAAATTATTTGCTCCGATTTCGGCTAGATCTTGTTTGTTAACCTTAACAAATAAAGTAGTCAAACCTTATTCGTTTCGTGTGTTAGAGCCAATATCTTCTTTTCATTTTCTGCCCTTTCTCACGATGTCCCATGTGCTCAAAATCATTCTTACGTCGATATTGCCAATTCAAATTCGAGATTTAAATATCAAATGTGCTACATAGGACTAAAAAAAATTTTTATTCTCCTACGCTGTATTTTAAACAAAAAAAAATATGCATGAAGTATGAGTTTTAAATTTAAGAAGCATTTATTTTAAATAATAAATTTATATAATCATAACTACAACAGGTAATTCTTCACCGCATATTCTTGTGTGTAGGAAGGAGTTTTATATAATATGTAAAAAATGATGGCTCATAGACAAATATTTTATTATTTAATTTAAATGTCATTCCGCCCCTGACGTACATTCACTGCATGAACACCTATTACCATATAGCGATGCACCTAAAAAGTAGCAATGCACTTTTGAAATCATTTAAAGACTAAAATTGTGTAATAATTATACAATTTTCATCTCAAATATTTAAATGACGTGATATAAAGACAAATTTTACTTATATACCCTCACGCCACTTCCCTATCGGGGCAGGCAGAGAGGGGAAAGTGCTAGGTTTTCCTTCCACAACATACATCTTTAACCATTTTAACATCCATAAACGGTCTCAAACAATTCTTACAATTTCTCTAACTTTTAATTTTTCTATTTTCCAAAATACAATGTATTTAATCTAATCATACTTTCCTCCATCTTTTTTTGCCACACCTTTTACGCACATTTACAATGAATTCATTTTTTGTCAATTTTTCTTGATTCATTTATTCTACATGCCCAATCAACTCAGAACTTATTTTACTGTAGAATAAAAATATTTATACATTTTCCTGATTCAGGCACTAAACACACCACATCGATCAATACATCCCAAGGAGATCAATCTTATGTTAGTTGTGCGCTCCAAGTCTCTGTACCATAAACACACCACATCGATCAATACATCCCAAGGAGATCAATCTTATGTTAGTTGTGCGCTCCAAGTCTCTGTACCATAAACACACCACATCGATCAATACATCCCAAGGAGATCAATCTTATGTTAGTTGTGCGCTCCAAGTCTCTGTACCATAAACACACCACATCGATCAATACATCCCAAGGAGATCAATCTTATGTTAGTTGTGCGCTCCAAGTCTCTGTACCATAAACACACCACATCGATCAATACATCCCAAGGAGATCAATCTTATGTTAGTTGTGCGCTCCAAGTCTCTGTACCATAAACACACCACATCGATCAATACATCCCAAGGAGATCAATCTTATGTTAGTTGTGCGCTCCAAGTCTCTGTACCATAAACACAGCACATCGATCAATACATCCCAAGTAGATCAATCTTATGTTAGTTGTGCGCTCCAAGTCTCTGTACCATAAACACACCACATCAATCAATACATCCCAAGGAGATCAATCTTATGTTAGTTGTGCGCTCCAAGTCTCTGTACCATAAACACACCACATCGATCAATACATCCCAAGTAGATCAATCTTATGTTAGTTGTGCGCTCCAAGTCTCTGTACCATAAACACACCACATCGATCAATACATCCCAAGGAGATCAATCTTATGTTAGTTGTGCTCTCCAAGTCTCTGTACCATAAACACACCACATCGATCAATACATCCCAAGGAGATCAATCTTAAGTTAGTTGTGCGCTCCAAGTCTCTGTACCATAAACACACCACATCGATCAATACATCCCAAGGAGATCAATCTTATGTTAGTTGTGCGCTCCAAGTCTCTGTACCATAAACACACCACATCGATCAATACATCCCAAGGAGATCAATCTTATGTTAGTTGTGCGCTCCAAGTCTCTGTACCATAAACACACCACATCGATCAATACATCCCAAGGAGATCAATCTTATGTTAGTTGTACGTGCCAAGTCTCTGTACCATAAACACACCACATCGATCAATACATCCCAAGGAGATCAATCTTATGTTAGTTGTGCGCTCCAAGTCTCTGTACCATAAACACACCACATCGATCAATACATCCCAAGGAGATCAATCTTATGTTAGTTGTGCGCTCCAAGTCTCTGTACCATAAACACACCACATCGATCAATACATCCCAAGGAGATCAATCTTATGTTAGTTGTGCGCTCCAAGTCTCTGTACCATAAACAAATATATTTAAAAAAAACGAAGGTTTTTTACCAATTGAGTCTGTATTCATCGTAAGACTAACCGACAAATTGGTTAATGATTATAAGTCAAAGTTAAAACAGTTATTTACAGTTTTCTCGTTATTTTTTCATGTTAAGAATTGTCTTATATCATTACTTGTAATAAAGCCCAATTTTTCGTTATTTGTCATAAGATTTGTTCTCAGATATACTCATTCGCCTATTTCAGTCTACCCCAGCATTTTGCTAGCTTCGTATTGCAAATATCGATAAGCTTATAGAAATGTTGCTTTTCAAAATTCATTCCATGTTTCACTTTCACTTTGTTCAATCAGCTAAAAATATAACTATTTTGGAGGCGTTTTAAAAGGCGAGAGATATTTCTGGGCATGCTAGAGCCCACAGATTACAATGTTTAGAAATGTATTTTTACTATACATATTTTTACAATCTACTGTCGATACCGACCATTAAAATTTATATAAATAAAAACATTGTAATTAGAGTGCTCATGAATATAAAATATAACATGTGATAAAAAGTTTAAACATTAATAGATTAACGGGACTCGTACAAAACTACAATCAGAAAGAAGTAAACATATACTAACATGTACACAAACACACAACAGGGCAAGTCTTAGAAAGCACAGGTCGGATCTTGTGTACGGAAAGATTATTAAAAAATAAAAATATACACAAATAAAATCTGCTTCGATAAAAAGTTTAATTAGGACAGTACATTTAAATGAATGCATTTTTTAGAGCCCGGAAACATTTACACAAAAATTTTCCATTGAAAGTAAACGCTAATTATAAATTATATTTAAAAACTTTTACCTAAAAACAGAAACAAATTAATTGAATTAAATAAGGCGTAGTTTTCAAATAAAAATGGAAAACTTTATGTTTTTTCTCCCCTGAACTGTTCACTAGGGAAACTTTTAATGTCGATTTCTTCCTTCCTACGTTTTAAAAACAATGGAAACTTTATTTTTTATTTGTGAAAAACGTTAAAAAAATTAAATATAAGTATTGTGATATTTCTAGGTTTTGTAATTTCAATTTAATATATTTCTATTTTGTGTTTAATTCATTACTTAACTTTAAAAATCAGAAAAACCGGAAATTTCTGTAAGAAGAATCAACATTGTATTATTGCCACGTTGCAATATCATACAACAAAGATAAAGATATTAAAAAAAAGGACTAAGTGAAAACTTAATCTAAACCCTACTTTAAAAAAATAGTACCAACGATAGATGATGATGGATCTCCTGCTGACTAATCAAGAAATTTATCATGGATAAAAATATGGAAATTAAAAATAACAATCCAGTTTGTGTTGAACGCTTTCTTTGCAGACAAATTTGAAAGGAAACTAAAACATTACATCGGGGTTAACTTTCTTTAGAAAAGGATTTAAACTGACGCATTACCTTTTGAATTCAATTATTAATATTTTAAATCTACTTCTAAAAGCTTTTATACAAGGCTGCTCTAACAACAATGCATGATTACTAAATCTAATTATAAGTGCTGAAAACTGACACAGCAGTGGTTAATATATTCTTATCTGCAAGCTGAAGCCAATAACTTAAATTACACAACTTCATTAAACAGCACCAGCGACTAAGAGTTGAATTTTACCAAAGACTTGCCTATCACGTTGCCAATTTCGGTTACCACCTACCATCACCACAAATTATGTTGTTGTGATGCTTCCATCCAGCTTTGGAAGTTCACCAAAAAAACATGATCAAACGGTCCAATGATTGTAAAATGCATGGTACCAGACAAATGGCATATGAGATAAAGATTAAATTTGAGGCATTGGTAAGTGATATAACTGTAAATGGTATCTTTGGAAAATTCAAAACTTGGTGCTAAGCAGTTGAATTCCAAAAACGAAGTCTTCCCCATGCTAACATTTTGGTGACACTGCGGGTTGAGGATGAATTTACAACACCACAATTCGACCACTTTATCTCCGCTGAAATTACAGACGTGAACATGGATCCTTGACTGCGTGAGATTGCATGGATCTTGCGGTATCCAGCACCAATATGCCCCTTGCACGAAAGATGGCAAATATAAAAATAAATCACTAAAACCTTTCATCGTGGATCGTATGTTTAAAGTTGGTGGATATATTTTGTATTAACGTCACCGCAATATTCAAGTAGAAGTCAGAGATACAATGCAACACTGAAATATGATACCGTACGACCCTTATTTGCGGCTGAAATTACAGTACACTTATCAATGTCACAATTTACACGCCATTAAAAGCGGTTAGATACATCTATAACTATATTTATAAAGGTTATGACTATAAACATTATCATTTCAATAGAAGTCAGCCTGAACCAGATCAGGAATTGCATAAATACCCGATAGGTATATTGTAATAAATAGACACAATGTCTAAAGACGGGTTAACTCCTAGTTAAAAATACTAACAAACATGTAGTTAAGGTTGTAGTGACCATAATCCTTCATAATTGTAAATAAAATACGCAAAATCAACGGTATTAAACTACCGCTTTTCTATTTTCAATTTAAATTCCTGTTTCCTCTTATGGTTTCAAGACTAATACCGATACTCTCAGATAGATCGGTCAGTCTACAACGCTTTCGATGTAGTCCAGTACACATCCTGGAACCCTCCTGTGAACGTTTGAATGAAAACGCAGTCATTATGTGTATGTTCAGTGGTGTGCACCTGACCACATTCGCATAGCGCGGATTCCTCAAAGCACCATTTACATTTGAAGACTCAGTTTAAGTTACACTAGATTTCCCTTCGCAGGGTAACTCCAATTAACTTAATGATTAGGTTCACTACCAGGTCTTATTATCTTATTTCAGACTGTGGCTGTTATTTTCATCTTTTTTCAAGCCTCTGATTATTGTGGAGAAAGTTTGGTCCCCAGGCCTCGAAAGTTTTTTGAGAGTAGCTGATGTACTATATAAGTGAGTCTTAATGTACTCGTAGTGCAATGGTTGCATTTGCAGGAAATTTTTGCAATTCCAAGGTGTAGATTTGTCTTGTGTGTTATTTGGTGGATACTTAATTTATCTAACACTAATGTGATGTTTTCATAAGGGATTTTACATGATCTTACTGTTAACCAAATTTTTTAAATTTCTATGTTTTATTGTCATGAGTTGTTTGGTTAACACTGTTTCGGAATATATAAGTTAATTTCTCTATCTGTCACTTTAGGACTGAAAAAGGTGGACATTTTTAGTTCCAAGGCGTCAGATAGCTTTATTTTAAACCACTTTCTTAGTATTGCTAAATACCATTCTCTAAGATTTGTTTCCGGACCTTTTGGATAGTCCTGATAACGGACTGTTTTTAGTGATACTGTTTTATTGTACAACACATAATTATTTACAATATAATCTGCCGGATGTAAAGTTATAGCAATCTCGTCCAATAAATCAGAAAGTTGCAAAATAAGTCATTAGTTAAAACTAGGCTGGTATCATTTTAAAATTGGGTTTCAACGGGAATTGAACCTGCAAACCCCGGATTAGAAGACAGGTGTCTTACCAACTAGGCATCGGATGAAGCGCTATATTGAACAGTTTTCCTCATAATGTATTCAAACCATTCCATCTGTGTATTTTGCCTCATGTCTTAATATCGGTGTTTAAGAAATAATTTCTGAAGAAGTTGTTTTAACTCCTCATTGGCATTAGCAGCCCTTTGGATCATCTAAACATTCGATTTTGTTTAATATTGATAAATTATAAATTATATTTGTTTAAGAAATGTAACAAGAAAGTTAAACAACTGTGGCATTTTATTCAAAAGATGGCTCGAGCATAATTAAATAGATTCTTTCTTCTGAGATGAAGATATTCCAATAGTTTGTTCTGAGAAATTCTTCTGTTTGTTTAAAACAGGTTTGTTAGCTTTGACTGGAATGAAGCAAGTTTCAATCTTAATTAAGTAATTTAAAAATTTTAATTTTATTCAGAACTTTCAATGTTTGCGATTAAATTTTATCTTGTGATAAACTTATAATTGAAACCGGAAATATTTTATGCTTGTTATATTTTTATAAAAAAAAGGTTTTTCAAAATAATTAAATAATCTCCGTTTTCAAATTTTCTTCAAAATTTTAATACTGATGAAAATCATTTAGAACCTTTGAAAAAACACAGAAGGGTAATTAATTTATTTAAGTTAAACTAATTTGATTTACCTTCTGGAAGAACGCCGCGCTGATCGTTATCCACAAATGCTAAAGGTTAAGTGTGCTTGATATATTCAAAATAACCAATAAGGTTGAATTTAGACATTTTTATTTTTTAATTTCTTAGTAAAGGGTACCATGTACCTTATACCAAAAAAATATTAAAAAACCAGCAGTGCATGCTCAACACATTAAAATTAAAATATACAAAAAAAAAATTACACAATTAGCACAGAAATATTTAGAATGAAACTGGCATAAAATCGTTAAATCACATGTTACCAACACAATACAGGGCCGTCCATAGGCGCACAACCCGCACTGTGCAAAAAATACAAACGCAATAGACAAACGATTGAAAAACAAATCAAACACAAAATTACAACTACAAAATCCTCGAAAAGCACGGGGGGTGGGAGGAGATCATAAAAATAGTAAAAAAAACACAATAATCAATCAAAAAGCAGTTCAGAAAAGGTCTTGGAAAGTCCTCAAAAGACACGTGGGATCCCACTTTAAGGCTCGGATATTCGGAAGTGCCTTTCAGGCACTCCTTATAGGTCAGCAAACTAACTCTAAATACATCCGACACCGCAGCGTACTTATTCCGATCCTGTGCAGTCTAGGTATGGGAGAATACTAAATAATTTGATCTATAATTTTGAAATAGAAATGTGTCTTGCAGCCTGGTAATTCTTGTCGGAACTTGAACGCTAATCAATTCCATGAGTATCGGACAATCGATCATTCTATTCACGACTTTGAAAAGTACAATAAAGTCCACTAATATTAACCGTTCAGAGATACATATTTGTTTAAGGTTAGTTAATAACAAATTATAATTTATATCATTAATATTCAGACCATTTTGCTTTTAATAGTTCAATGCTACTACACAGGTATATCTTTCTTAAACCAACATTTCAATACAGCTTCTTCGGAAGTTCACAATCATCATGACCATCTTAAATTTCGAGGCAGAAGCTTTGAACAAATACATGGCCCAACATAGAAAATACTCCCTTAAGTTCTTTAACAGAATATGCATCTTCTTTCCGCACGTCTACTCTGGATTTCCCATGCGATGCCAGTTGAAATTTGTTCTTGCATTATAAGTCCGGAGAACTCTTAAATTATTATTTTCCGGACAACTCTTAAATTTCATCTTAACTCTTACAGGCTTAGTGGTCCACGTTATGTACCACATTTTTTGACGCAGTACTGCACAATGGTACACGCAATTTACCACTTATTAAACCTCTCTATATTGCTGCACGAACGCTCAGATTATGTACCACTTCGTATAATATAATACTTATGACTCATATCCGCACAGCTGCAGGTCTGGTCCTGTTCAAATTCATTTAGCTTCTAATATTATTGACAGTTAGTTGCTTTTGGTGTGCCAACTTGTGCGTCTAAAAAAAAGAAAACGTTATATATTTGTATTAAATTTTAATAAAAAATAGTTGTGTTGTGATAAAATTGACTTCAGTAATTGTGGTAAATTTATATTAAGGTTAAAAATTAATTTTACTTGGATATATTTCGGCATTATTTGGTGGTACATTAGAAGTACCAGTGGAAATATGGACTAGTGGTACATAAGTTGTACCATCTCACCAGGAGTTCCTTACCTACCGAGGACGTGGAAATATGTTCATTAAGCATTTGTATGTATCATTTTTCAAACACATTAAAAAAATAATGAGAAACTTGACTTTTTATTTTTTGTGCAGCCTGAGTAAAAATAAGTGAAGTTTACCTGTACCTGTAAGGGTTAACGTACTTTATCGACGTATAAGACTCTCAGCATGCATCCATAGTACCACATTTCAAAAGATTCTACTTAACACTACAGAAATATAATAAATGTGTAGGAACGCAAATTTCACTTTATATGCTTATTTATTATTGTATATTTTTATATCAATATTATTTTTGTTAACAGTATAATCACCTACGTGGCCTAGATGGTAACGTTTTTAACATCCGCCTGTGTATTTCAATTTTGATTTTCTGATATTCACCGAAAAAAAAAAATAGAAATTTATTAAAAAGTTTCTCTGACAATATTACTCGTTCGTTAGATTTGTGCAAGTGTTGCCTATTTATATGCTATAGTTTTGCCAATACGTGCACGATGATCAAGTATGATTTCGATAATTCTTTACCCAAAGATTCAATTAACGGGACTGAAGACAATGTTATATCTCAACCACATTCTTCAATATGTTGCATCGGCTATTAGGATGTGTTGAAATTTATCATACGTATAATATTGAAAATAAAATTACATTTTTTTTTGGCCGAAGAATATAAATACGGCAAATAAATACAAAGTAGGTAAATATATGGCTTTCATAATTTTATTATTACAAAAGACATACTCATTGATTTTTTCCTAAAATATAAAGAAGTCATGCAGTATTGGAAGTACTAAATGTTCTTATACCGCATTGCGTTCTTATAATAAAACAAAAAAAATATAGAGCCGTTCGTAGACTCTCTCCAAAGGCGCCCTGACTCAGGAATCGAACTTAATGTTACTAACAGAGTTATATGTACTGAAGACGTAATTTTTGGCAGTATGTTAAAAATTTTATCTTAGAGATTCAGTTCCCAAACAAGGGTTTGCTAGGGTATCCCAGCTTTTTCAGAATTATTACAATAATACTAGAAAATCTCTTTCACGCACACAACAAGCTCGAAAAAATACATTTAGCTACTGGTAGCCTGCTCCATCGTCTACTTAAAAAATAGTATAGAAACCAGCTGCAGGTGGAGTCAGATCTAAAGATTAAGTTTTCAAACATTTCAATGGTTTGATAAAAAACGAAATCAATGATTTGATAAAAAAAAATCATCATATGCATTAAAACGAAATACTCAATATTAATTCAATGCATAAACTATTTTAGTTTTCATCATATGTTAAAGAGTGTACTCTTATATTTATTTTGTTTTTAAAGCTCAATTAATAAATTTAACATTTACACAGTAAATTTGTATTAACATATTTGATGCTGCAGCAGATTAAACTTGTCGTTCGTCTTGGAAATTTAACCCTCTTGCCATCAGAACTTTGGTTTGTATTTGTCAAGACTTCATGAAGTGCAAGAGTTTATAAATAACAAACCAGGACACATATCGGCGTCTTCCATCCACAAAATATATGACAATCATACTCGATCAAAAGGGATAGCCTATTAGTATCGGGAATCCATAGCAAACGAGTCAGATGCCAAGAGATCTGCCAGTAACAAAGTTTAGGTACCACTTTCTTAGAAAATGAAATTTGTGTTTGGTTAAAATGTTGGTGATGGTGAGAGGAGCAAAAATATACTTTGGTACAAACATGCAAAAAAAATCTTAAGAATCTCAATTTTACGAAATGTTGACTAGCGTAGTTGTGACCTCTTAATATTGAAAAACTAGAATTTAGGAGCGTTTGAGCTGTATGCTAGAAGTGGTTGTAATATACTTTGGACACAGCTCGGGGGAAGAACGACAACCTTGAGCTGCCAATTTTTGGTCGAAATGTTAATGGAAGAAGGAGTGTAGGCCTGATACGGGTTCAATGGAGAAGAAGAAAGCGAGACAAGAGATCACATAGTTTACACCTAAAAGATATGGTAAAAAATCATGTTGACCATGATACTGAGAATGGGGACGAACAAGATGGGAAAAAAAATTTAGTTTCGTTGTTTTTTTTTTAATTTAAAAGTGCAAAATATCTCCACCACTGCCTCAAATAATTTATTTTCTCCATTTATCCATTAAGTGAGAGTATTTCTTCAAGATTAAAGATCTCAATAAAGTGACGGCATTCCTCCATTTTTTATACATTGAGGAAATTAAACAATTTATTTTGTCAGGATATTTGATTACTTCTCTCCTTATATACGAGTAAATATAAATTTTTTTTCTTTGAACTTTCAGAATTGACTGATAAAAAAAGCCCTTAGTAGACCCTTTTCAATTATCAGGAAAGCATAAATCATGCAGGGAAAAGAAACTTAACTATGGTAACGTGGACTAAACGAGCTTTTTGTCTCACAAGGGAAGCTGTTTCCTAAACTAAATTCGGAATAATCTGATAGACGGGAAAAAACAAAACATTTATCACATCAAAAAATCTACAAATGGAAATAAATGTAGGAATATTTTATTTGATGAATAATTAATCTAGAAATAACTACTTAATATATATTTTACGACAGTTTGAATCATGAAACTAAACTAGATATGAGGATAATCGAAAAAGTAAAAAGATCACTATTATTCCCTGATTTATCGTTACGATAGTTTTCATTGGAAGATATGTGTAGTAGTTTTTAACCATTTGTAAATATTCTATTAAACTAAGAACTTAAAATGTGATAAAGTTCATGGTGCTTAAATAAAAATAAATACTAGTAAATTATATAAGTTTTTTTTTGACTTGTATTAAAAATATACCTTTAACAAGTATATATATGCCTTTTGAAGTCCTGTTTCTGAAATATGTTTTTTTTAACACTATTAGGAATCGAATTCGAAACATTCGATGATTAGGATGACGAGATCTTTAATATCAGATGCTCTCCGATGGGCCCAGGACATATCCAGATGGAAGGAGACTATTAAAAGGGTCATCGACGGCTGCTGCCATCCTCAGACACGAGGGACAGAACGACGGATGATGATGGTCTTATAATTTGTGGATTTGTCACATATGTAATTCTGAAAAAAGTGCCATAAGTTTGATTGATCAATATATTTTTAACATTTGATATTTGGTAAACTTGAATTTGATATTTGGTAAGTGTTAAATTTTGGTGCATAAAGTGAAATGTAATTTAGAGGGGCTCTGCACAATCTCGGTGAAATATTCCATCAGGTATGCAACTAAAACTTGACATTTTACCCAATAAAGTTACTCGTTATTACCGGAAGCTTTGTATTGTGAAGTAAGCCGTAATTATCGATATTGAGATCGGTTTACACGGAAGCCCGATGTAATGTAGCAAACTGAGATACCGAATATTGTGGTTATCATACACAGGTACAATATGTTTAGGAACGAGAGCACACTTTTAAACCAATTGTGAACCGATTATTTTCAAAGCTGTTTAACTTTAAATGGTATGTAAAAGTAAGCTGCCTTTTAGGACCATTTTACATATAAGTTACATAAAAAAATGATGTCTAAATGAAGTTAAAGAATCACAAATAAGGAGGGTTTTATGGTCAGAAGGTTTTTTACAACATATCAATAAAAAATGTACGTTTAGCACTGTGATATAAAAGGGAACAAAAAGCATATTATTCAGCCAAAAAAGTCAAACAAAACACTATACATCTTCTTCATAAATATCTTTGTATGACTTTATTTCAATAGTCAGGAATAAAATGATGTTCAATTAGCAAAAAAAAATGGTATTCTGAATCAAGAACAAAGGGAAAATACTTAAAAACATTGCATTGGTAAAGTTATACGAGTATATCTGTACACAAGCATTTAACATGTGTGATATGTTGGATAAATATTGGACATTATTCCATAATAGAATATTTGATAAAGATCAAATTTATAAACTCTAGCATGCGTTAAACTAGCCTCAGTGAGTAAACGTTGGTATACCGAAGTACGAGTACATGAAAATACCCATGAAAATGCATATAATATTAGGTCCTTACATATGAAATTGGCGTTTTGCCGTACTGGCAACTTTGATCTCAAATATCTTCTCTTTGGTTAGGAATTTCAAATTCAAATTTATACAGCTATTTACTCAAGTATTTGTGTTTCGAAAATTATAATTCATTTGTTTTTTCCTCAATTGTTTTTTTTCTTTGCGTCACTCAGTTTACAAAATGGAAAACTTGAAATATCGGGTTATTTACGAGTACGAGT
The DNA here is from genome assembly GCA_949825065.1 of Odontocerum albicorne. Taxonomy (NCBI): domain Eukaryota; kingdom Metazoa; phylum Arthropoda; class Insecta; order Trichoptera; family Odontoceridae; genus Odontocerum; species Odontocerum albicorne. The sequence goes on from OX463851.1 coordinate 6,053,069, forward strand.
TCCACCGTGGCACCAGTGCTGCAGAAACGGCTCGAAGGATTAATGATGTGTATGGCGACGGTGCCGCAAAAGAAAACACAGTGCGTTTTTGGTTCCAACGTTTTCGTTCTGGAAATTTCGACCTCCAAAACAAGCCCCGTGGACGGCCGGAGACCAAAGTTGATAATGAAGAATTGAAGGCTATTGTGGAAGCGGATCCATCGCAGACCACGTCCGAGTTAGCTGCAGGCTGCGGTGTTAGTGATAAAACTGTTTTAATCCACTTGAAGCAAATTGGGAAGGTGAAAAAGCTTGAAAGGTGGGTACCTCACGAATTGAGTGAAGCAAATCAACAAACGCGCGTTGACTGCTGCGTTGCATTACTCAACCGGCACAATAATGAAGGGATTTTGAATCGAATCATTACCTGTGATGAAAAGTGGATCCTGTATGATAATCGGAAGCGCTCATCGCAATGGCTAAACCCTGCCGAACCAGCCAAACCATGCCCCAAGCGAAAATTGACTCCAAAAAAGTTACTTGTGAGCGTTTGGTGGACTAGTGCTGGTGTCGTTCACTACAGCTTTCTTAAATCTGGCCAGACGATTACGGCAGATGTCTATTGTCAGCAACTGCAAACCATGATGGAAAAGCTAGCTGCTAAACAACCGAGGCTGGTTAATCGCTCTAGGCCACTGCTGCTTCATGATAACGCTAGACCACACACTGCACAACAGACGGCTACCAAATTAGAAGAGCTTCAATTGGAATGTCTAAGACATCCACCGTACTCTCCGGACCTTGCCCCAACAGATTACTATTTTTTTCGAAATTTGGATAACTTCTTGCAAGGGAAAAAATTCAACTCCGATGGGGCAGTCCAAACCGACTTCAAAGATTTTATTGATTCCCGTCCGAATGGTTTTTTTAGTAAAGGGATCGATGAACTACCTATGAGATGGCAAAAGTGCATAGATAGCAATGGTACATACTTTGATTAAATAAATATATTATATTAAAAAAAAATCAACTTTATGTTCCTCCCAAACAAAACGCCAATTTCATATGTAAGGACCTAATATATATAGTGCATATATAGGAAAAAAAACTATTTAAAAAAATTGAAAAATGATTTATTTGTACAATTTTCCAATTTTTCTCCTTAATTTGTGTGGAAAGAAAATAAACCGATATTCTCTTTCTGGGAAAAATATCGTTCAATTTAGTGAGTTAATTAAAGTATATTTAGAAAGAAAAGCAATCAGTTTGAGTCAAGGTTTATCAATCTGTTGTTTGCTATATTCCATGAAAACATTTTTTTTTATCATCAATGAATTGAAATTGGATAGTCTGCCGATCCACTGTTTTTGTATTCTATACACAGAAATGAAATGAATTCAAAACTTTTTCATAGAATTTTGATTATTTTTATTTAGTATTTTGATTTTTATGTTCATTGTTACCATTTGTACGTATTCCTACATCTTTTTTAAATCTTTATTGTTTTTCCTGGTATATTTTGATATGAAATATATTTTAAATTATGTTAAATACAAACAATCTTTTGTTAATATTGACGAGTGTATTACGGTTGTATCAAATTATAATACTTTTTTTGCACAGTAAAGTCTAGTGATTGTAGCAATTGTAGCAATGGCTTTGTAGCAATCGTTTCTAATGACCCTGAAAGGTATTAAACTAGCCTTTAGTAAAAATCAGATGGTAACTTTTATTTAAAGAAATTTAGGAACCAACGAAAATTAAACCCACTGGAACTGGACGATAGGCGTGTTATTAACAACCACATAAGTTAATTGTGGAGGATAAGTAACCGAGCAAAACTCTTAAATATCAAGAAAATACTAGAAAAATATCTATGAATATGCTGGTTTTTATGACTTCATATTTTTTTAGTTGCTTTAAAATAAAAAAAGAAAAGTAATTGGAGAGCTTCAAATGCTCAATTGGTAACATATTATTTTAAAAAATACGAATGTTAGTTCTTACAGTGTTATAATATTTAGAGTATTTAAAGTACATCTGTAGCTTAGTTGGTAAGTGGCTTGTATTTCAATCCAGGGGCAGTGGACTTGGTTTCCGTTGGTATCCTTTTTGAAATAGTTTCTATCTATTTTTCACTAAAAGCCTCTTAAACATATTTTTTGTTAGTTGGAAGACACCCATATCCAGGTATGCACTTTTGAGGTATGCAGCAAGTGAAATATATGCCTTTGGAGTGACTGTAGTTTCTAAAAGGTGCAAAAGAACACGTTGTTTGGAATGAAGATGCGTGCAATTGGGGTGTGTGAAAAAAATATAATGTGGTCAGTAAATAATAGCCAAAGGTTTTTATTCAAGAGGAAACGAATAATCACCCCTGACATTTTGTAATTATTAAGTGGCATTGACATTAAACTTTTCTAATGACCTTTCTGAGATAATAGCAAGATTATTTTTATTATATGAGGTTGACCGGAAAGAAGTTACGTATTTTTAGGTCAAATTCAAAAACATAATAAAATTAAATGCTCATGGACAGAATTTTTTATATTTTCAATATCTCAATGTAGAATGCTTTTTTTCGATCTAAACCTTGATTTGGTCGTCGATAGTATCAATTGCCTTCCAGAGTGAACACCATTTTCGAGTGTTGTATTACCATTCCGAATATTTTAAACCATATTTGACACACACGACCGCTTGTTTCATCGTTGCCATATGTTGTATATATGATATACATTTTAAAATTATGTTTTTCTTTCTTTTTGATAGTAAAAAAGCTTCAAGTACCGAACAACTTATTTTATTGCATCTTTAAAATTACTCCGAAATAAGCCTTTCATTTGGGTAAGCAAAAGCTGAACAATGCGCAGAACTATTGCTTTTCATAATAATAATATATAATCAGCACATTGGCGTAAAGTAAGTAACGACAACATAATATTTTGTTCTTGTGGTTTCCAATTCTCCTACCTTTTAAGAAAAAAAAACAGTAATGTTAACTGAAAGTTTATTTTCTTTATAATGCTCGCTTGAAAATCACAAAATGAGAAAATAGTAAATCGCTCAGTAGAAACATAAAAAGTAGGAGGAGTTCCAAACAAAAAACGCGAGGTTTGATATTTTGGGAATCTCTCCGCAAATTTGTATCATGCGAAAAAAGCGCGAGAGAAATTATTCTTTGTTGGTGGTTTTTTATTTGTTGGAAGCAAACGCGCCCGTGCGGTTTCAGCTCAAATCGTAATTTTTGCTTTTCAGAGAGAAAATACGTGGGAACAAACTAGTACAAACACTGCGCTGTGGTCACTTTAAATTTACAATTATTGTTTTGAATTTTGTGAATCGGTTATCGCATTGCATAAACGAAATTTATTCCTCTTTCTTTTTTTACGAATCGTGTTGATTATATCAAAAATATTGATTATATCAATAATTCATTTGATAACTATCGTGGTCTAGTTGGAAAGATGCTGTACGTTACACTCCAATGTTTCGAGTAGAATTCGCGACGGTACCCTGAAAAATAATTTTAAAAAATAAGGAGTTCAGTCTGGTAACAATACTAACGTGCAATAGACGTGTGGGAGAGCTTTTAAGTCTTTAATCTTGGTATTAGTGTTGTATAAAAGTTCGTTTGGTAACACAAAATGTATGTTCATAATATTGTTCTTACTCTTGCGGGGTAGTTTTTTAAAGGCGCGCGACGATGAACTGTGTGATTAGTACTTACTGTAGTGATTCTTAACACAAAGGATCGATTAATATCTTCGAAAACAATGTTGTCTTCCAGCCCCACTCTTCTTTATTTCCAAATCACCAATTCAAAGTCTTATAAAGATCCCCGTACGAATGAATGAATTTCCCCCATTCCTCTTAATTGAGTGTTGCTTTATATAAAATAAATATATTATATATTTATTAATTGGATAAGATAACGTAGTATTAAGTTTTATTAAAAAAAAAGCTGATCTCAAATTTCGTTACCAGCTTCAAAGACAATTTCTAACAATTAAAACACCATCTCATCAGTTCTTTGATTCGTAACTTCGTTACACCCTTATTCAATTACGACTGTCACATTCTTCACTAACGATCTCTAAGACTGGGAGCCATTGTAAAAACTTTTCTTCCCTCCTCTGAATTTAACACAGATAAAAGTGTGGCTGGGTTGATGATTAGCGAAAACGAGTTTTACAAAAAAAAAAAAAAATTAAACCCTTTCTAAAATAGTAAAAAAATCAACTTAAAGCGACTGAAATCATTCAATGAACTGTAATTTTCTGGATTAAAGTTACAAAAGTTTTATTCGTATGGCACCCATCAAATCATCCGAACAGGCGCTGCAAATAAATTGAATAGCGTGGCTAAGAAATAAAATTGACTTTAGCCATATTAATCAAGAGAAGGTCTTAGAACCATTGTGGTCGAGGTAGATTTCGTAGTTCGTTATCGCACATATTGGCAATACTACCGCATGGGTAGATTCAACACAGCTCGCAAACGTTTAACGCTCGCGAGTTTTCTTATGAGACTAAGACCTTTCTTTTTCAACATTATTTGATTAAATTTATTTAGTTTTTTCATGAAATCCAATTTGTGAAATTCATAACAATAATTTAAAATTAAATATGACCTTTTCTGAGTACCTTTGTGAATTGAGCCCGCTGGAATTCCAGCGTTTTACCAACTAAGTCACAGATGATCTCACAAGTTATTAAATAAATAAATTTGCAGGGAAGATGTTCTTTAGATTTTTTTCATATATTTGAAACGTTTTTTAAAAACTAGCAATCAAAATTTTAGTATAAAAAATCTTTGGTTTCGACTTTGGCTAACAAAAAATATCCTTGTGTGAATTTTGGTTGTTCTTTTGATATGTGGAAATAAACGGAGACGTGTAAAAATAATGAATGGCTCATATAAATTATCAAGAGATACCTGCCCCGAGAAGAATATATGGAGTGATGATATATGACAGAATACACAATGGAGTAATTAAGAATGAAGGACGCATAGAGTTTGATATAAGAAACAGAATGAAAAATAACACTTGAACGTGTTTTTAGGCATGAAGAAATAATAAGTAATAAAAGTGTGTCAACAAATTAACAGCGAAAACTTGAGTAAAAGTCGTGGAAAAGTACGGTCGAGGGAAACATGGTTTAATCAAAGGACTGAAATTTTGACAGACGAAAATATGAGGTATCAGTTTAACCAAATGAGTTGGATGTAATATGGGTTGATTGAGAAAGCGAAACATACGAGTATATGTCGTGATGGTATGACGAGTGTTTTAATTTTGCATCGAGGCTTTTTAAGCGTATGTTATTTATTGGGATAGCAATAAGTTTTCCAAGATATATTTATAAGTGAAAGTTAAGACCGAATAGATAGACCTTGCCATGTTTATTATATAAATCAAATTTAAGGTCGAAGAGCTAGAAGCTTGCCAAGTATATTATATAAATGAAAGTTAAGGGCAAATAGATAGAAGCTGGACATGTTTTTTTTGTATAAATGATAGTTTAGGTCGAATAGCTAAAAGCTTGCCCTCTTTATTGTACAAATGAAATTAAGGCCGCTTAACAAGAAGCTTGCCATGTTTATTGTATAAATGGTTATGGCTGAATAGCTATACACTTGTCATGTATATTGTTTAAGTGAAAGTTAAAGCCGAATATCTAGAAGCTTGCCATGTTTATTGTATAAATGGTTAAGGCTGAATAGCTATAAACTTGTCATGTATATTGTTAAAGTGAAAGTTAAAGCCGTATATCTAAAGCTTGCCATGTTTATAGTATAAATGAAGGTCAAGGCTGAATAGCTAGAAACTTGCCATGTTAATTGTATAAATGATGATGAAAACCGAATAGCTAAAAGCTCGTCATGTAAACTGTATGAATTAAAGTTAAGACCGCATAACAATAAGATTGTGATATTTATACAACAGTATGAAATAGTTATATTATCAATGTATTATTCCATAAAAATATTTTTGATTATCATTTTCAAATCAAAGTGAGATTGTGTGTGCCAAAAAAAAAACAAAAAAAAATCAGTAAGGGATAAAAAAAACATATAATTGTCACATTCGTTACTAAAAATTTCTCATTGTGCCATGGTATTTTCAAGCATTGTTAACGCGTTTAATTTTATTAAAATATCCGTCAGATTTTTGTTTTCCAATCTACGCATTCGCATTATTCCAATTGTCGCACATTTCTCTCCGCCCTGTGACGTGCGTAAAATTTAATTCGCATTCGTTCGCAAGAGTGCTTTGTCATATTTTTATGTTTAATTTAAAATTGGGTATGACTGGGTTATTTTACCTATTATTGAAGGTTAAAAAAATATTTGCCAAAATAAGAATAATAATTTCAAAAATGTTCTAGTCGTATAATATTAAACAAATACACATTGGTGATGAAAAATTTTTGTAAATCACCAAAAGATAAAATGTTGTGATTTGTTTTATCAAACACTGTTTATTCCACTTTTCGTAACGGTATAACACTACCGGTATCAAAGCTTTCACCTCATCATCGGGGAGAAGCTATTCAAAATTCTGGGCTCATCTCATAGTATCCCCTCCGGCCGAGATACACCCCACCAATATTAGTGAGCCCGGCCGCGAGGACATCAGATGTTTTTCAGCCCGTACCCTAATTATAAATGATGAATGTGAAGAATTATTCAATGATGAACTTTTTAGAATGGACAAAACCATCCTGGAATTGTAAAGAAACCGCAAAAAATGGATAACAAGCGCTGTGAAATAACGGCCTCATATTTTGAAAAATTACTAAGGAGTCAAATATCTCTGAACTGTATGAAAAGGTCCATAGATTCAATGAAAAAAGGTGTACATAAAATCAAAAGAGCATTTAGTTGATATAACTTTGAGTGTTAACATTAATTACAAAATATTATACAACTTTACATCTCAATGTGAAGTGCCTCAGGGTTCTCATTTTGGTCCCATTTTTTTTATTAATAATATATATTAAGTGATGATCATATACAACACTTTGTTGATGGTTTGAAAATGTTGAAATTAATCAATAAAATGAAGGATTACTTGTTGATTCCAAACAGTATATTTAAGTTGTTTGATTGATGCAAAACAAGTGTGCTAAAACTGAATGCAGATAATCATCATGAGATTAACAAATTAACTTTTAAATTATTGTTCTCTTAATGACAAATCTCTTTACACATTGTCGAAAACAGGAGATTTTGATTTTTTTTCAAAAAGCTGTTATTTAACCCATTTATATAATACAATAATTAAAAAGAATTACAGATCTTGAGATTCATAAAAATATTATTTTTAAAATTCTCAAAACAGATTCACCGTAAAAATCTTATCAGAAAAGAGCCTTGTCAAACATAAACTGGAATAAACTCATTTTAACTATAATAATAAATTCGGCGAAAAGTTTTACTTAAATTTGTATGTTATGTTACGTCAATTTGAATCTTTTTCCCCACTGAAACAACTTAACTATGAATATTTACATTGTTTGATTGTTTAAAATATTTAAATTATTCGACAGAAATATCATAGCAAATTTTATATTTTGATTCAAAATATAAAATAATCAAATTGATTACCATAAAATTACAATATTTATCAAATTCTTTATTTCAGCTAGAAATAAAGACAAAATAAATTAAATGATGACTTTTACACTAAGCACAACTTAATTATCTAGAGTTTTTAAAAGTTAGATAATTAATAAAATTAGGTTGTAGATCTCAGGTTTTGAGTCTCGCCCATATTTGATTTCTTTAAAACTAAAATAATAATGTCTTAACAAATAAGTGGCGTACTCATAAAAAAATTGCTTTTTATTATGGAATAATAATAATATTATCAATTAGTCATTCCCTACGTTATAATTAAATATAAGTGTATATTGAAAAATATAACTTACCGATGACAACCCTACAACCATTGTTATGGTATGCACGTACTGCCGAGACACATGTAACATACAACGTATACTTGTGAACCTCGTAATATCTGTTAATGTCCACACTCTTAATAATTAAATAAATAACCTATATCGCAAATTAGGTCTTGAGACTAGTGCTTTTAAAATCTTAAAAAATGTTATTTAAAAATTTGAAACAAAGATTAATTCTTTTATCCAATATTAAATGGTTATAATCTTGTATAGTCTCGAAGAGATATTCTGAAACATTTTTTTCATTTTATTTGAAAAAAAAAGTTTGTTCTTTTACATTGATTCCAAATTAATTAGCAACGTATAATACGAGATGTGTGTCGTCATAGGAGAGTCTGGCACTCTTTCATCTCTGCCTACCCTGACAGGGAGACGGCTTGATGGTATATATGTATGTTAATAAATGAAGAATCAATATCGAAATGTGTGGTACTTTAAAACTCACATATGTACCATATATATATATGTATTTTTTAATATTTCTTTGTTTTCTCGTATAGTATATGTTGTTCATATTATTATTTTTCTCATCAATTTATCAATTAAAATCTTCAAAAAACTTTGTATGTGAATTTTTCCCTTCCATTTTTTTTTTCTTTTAAATTTCTAACTTAGATTATAGTCCTTTATCCTGCTTAGTGACATGTGCAAATTTAATGTGGATCCCTCCCAAAACGGCTGTACCTTTATATTATTCTTCGAGCTCAAGGATTCTGTGAAAAATAAATTCACTCTGTCAATTCCCCACGACTTGTACCATCGTCATCGTCGTGTAATATCCTTTTTGATGTGGGAAGAGATAAATCAATTTCCGTATATGGTGGTATAAAAGAAAACTCGTAATTGAAGAACTTATAGCTCTTCATTTTAGTCTCTTCAATTCTCGCAGTATCAATTTTCAATCTAAATTGTTCATTTCAAATATAATTAAGAAAGATTTTTTTCTTTTGTCAGATCTCGGAATAATAATTTAAACAAAACATTGAAAATCATAAATTAATATCTTTATGATATAAAAAATACTTTTAGCTGAAGAATTAAAACTCTTATCGTTTGTCTTTAATTTTTCGAGTGTCAATTTTCCACGTTTTTTTTATTTCCTACAGTATCGAGGAAGATTTTATTTCCATTTATCAAATCTGAAATAATTATTTAAGGAAAACATTGAATTTAGATACTTACATGTTATCACGCTGTGCTCCTTGCGAGGAAGGCAGAGGGAAGATACTCTTATTTCTATACTTTACTATCCAAACATAAAACTTTCGCATTGTCCATATTCATACATTTGGCCAAAAGCAATCTTCATATATTCATAATTCTCACTTAACTTTCTTTAAAATCTGGGCCACTTGATTTTGGAGATTGTGGATTCGATTCTCACGTGTACTTTTCGATACTGGAGGTTTAATAACATACATGACAAGGGGGAGTTATTTTTTTATCAGTATTGGTTAAAAAATCTCACTATCGCATTCATTATATTAGTTTTTTGTCATATTTGCTTCAAGCGATAGCTTCGTTTACAAATACTTTAAGCGTATTATTTGATTTCCGGACAAAATATTTTTTTCGATTGTCGCACTTTGCCCCATTTTGAGACAGACGAAAAATTATATTCGGATTTGTCCCATAAGGGTGCTTCATCATACTGTACGTTCTACCCCAGAAGTGGGGTATGATTGAACATTCTACGTGAGGAAATTTAGGGTTTGGGAATTGATTTAATTTATGCTTTTTTTAATGATATATGGGTAGAAAGCTATGGTGAGTGTGTGACCTTCAGGTGGAATTACGTTATTTAATTTGTCGTCATTTGTGTTTCCATAAAACATCTGATAAATTATTACGTTTGAACGAAAAATGGGATTGTATCGCACACAATATTGCTCATTACTTTCTCAAAGATAAATTTAGAAAAATATATTTTTAACTCGGTGGAAAAAGAAACGTAGTTTTGCGTTTATTTTTCAAACGAGTTTTGAGTTATTTTAAACAGTTGAAAGAAAAAAAAACATGATTTATTGTGTATTTTTATGTTCTTGATCAGTGAAACCATTTTGAAACAAATCAAGATTTGTGGTAGGATACGGGAAATATAGTATAAAACGATACCCGTCCCCTAGTTAGTTAGACGCTGGACTTTGTTGAGGGTTCGATTCCTGTTGGTTTCTACAAAAATAGTAAGAAACAATATGTTTGAATTGCTGATTCGGAAAAATTAAGGAGCGTAACCTGGAGACAGCATTGTCTTTAGCCTAAATCGAGCTTTCGGGCTTAGAACAACTGGAGTAGGTGTGGAACTCGTAAATTGTCAGTGAGCGTAATAGAATTACTAACCAACACGGGATGAGGCATAAACATTAGCACACGTCAAGCGCTTGTTACCAGATGACCTTCCTCATCTCACGCAGTACACCCCCTATCATTTCATCACGCAGTATACCCCCTATCATCATATTTACTAACTATCTTAATTTCAACATATTTTTTAAATAAAAAAAGTATGTAAAGTTTAAGAAACTGTGACATGGATAATGAATTCAGATTTTTTATGCAAATTGATTAGAATCAAAAGGAAAACCTATTTTTATTCCTTACCCTCTTGGCCAAAACAAAATATATCCGAAGTCAGTGGTTCTGAATTTGGTTTACCATAAGCTCACCTGAGAATGCTTTTTTTGTTTATTTTTCGTCATGAATATTTTTTCTGCCGCCGCGGTATTAAGGCTTCTCTTAATCCTTGGGGAAAATTTCGCAAAACTTGGTGAAGAGTCTAAAAGCCACGCGTGCGGGAGCGGGAGCGGGATCTCGGGAATAAATTGCAGTGTACTTTACATTATATTTATAAATGGGGAAAATTTACACTTTACTAAATTATAATAAGACTTATTTATTTTATTTAATGAGTATTGAAGTATTTATTAAAACATATTTTATAAAAAAAAAACAGCAGGCAATTTAATATGGATATATAATTTTTATGAGTTTGGGATTTTTGCTTTTCATTTATCGTGTTCCAAGTTAACAATTTTTGTAATGAAGTAAATGGTTTTCTGTATTTTTTATGGATTATGGTTCAAAATTTGATATAGAATATTGCCTCATACTTAGTAAAATTTTAGTTTTTTTACTTATGACGGCAGAATGTTAATGAATACTTTGATTAATACATGCTAAAATGATAATGTATAGAACGCCGTTTAGAGAGCAGACTCTCCTAAAGGGAGCTCTGAATCGTTTAGAGAGCAGACTCTGCTAAAGGGAGCTCTGAATCGGTATCGGAATTTGAAACCTTTCTTATTGTCAGATTATATTATATATAATAGGTAGACAAAAAAATGAGTGTCATGAAAAGGAAAAGGAAGGTGGTGACTGCGGCCAATCAATTGTTGACTTCCATCTGCATGCACGTATGTTTAGAAAAATATATAAAGTAAGAAACTGCACAAAACTTTCCAGGGGAAAACAATCTACAAAGAAACCTTTGTAGATCTTCCGATATTAGGTACTAACAGATACTTAGGTTTTATTCAATTGTAGTGTTTATGTATAATAAAAAAAAAGTTACAATCCCTTTCAAAAAGAACTCTCTTCATGTGCTGTGCTTCCTAAATCTGTACACACAACCCATATATCTTTTAAATGATATATTCATTTACCATTTGATACAGGTATGACCAAATCACATCAAACAAATTGTTAAATACAATAAAAAGTTAAATTGATAAGAGTTCAATGATAATAACAACACACAACGATTTCTCAAGTTTCCCTATGAAGTGGCTCGGTTATACCTCTAAAGATTATAAAGGAGCTCAATTCTTAATTTGTCGACCGAAATATGTTATGGTAAATTATCCGATACATGGTCTTTGATATTAATTATATTGTTTTGAATATCCATTGTCCATATCTAGGTCGTTTATTTTTAGATTTTTAATACGAACTGCTTTTAGTGACTTGAGTTACTTCGAATGGGTGAACCGCCCAGATTATCCGTATACTGTCCAGAAAATTTACGGATGTTGTCTGTTGTTTGGAAAGTATTTTCATATTTTCGGATAGATGTCGCTAACACAAAAATGTGGTTAATTACTTTATTCTAAACATACTGAATATCCATTATATTGTATGATGATAGTTAGGTCTATTTTTTGGCTATTATTTTACTAAATAATTTCATTTTTTTATGTAATTTTGAAAATGGAATGCGGCACAAACAAAAAAAGACGTACAGTGTATGATTATGATGCACTTAGTGATCGTGTGTGTCAAATGAGGTAAAAAAATCCATAATGGGGAAACGGCACATGAAAATGATGTCCACTCGGGAAGACTGATTACTTCTAATGAGGACCAAATCAAGGTTTTGATCGAGGATAACCAGCGTTCTACAAGATATTGCTGAAATACTGAGAATATCGAAAACCTTTGAATTTGACCTAAGAAAACGAAATTATTTTCCCGACAATCCAATATTTTCAAGTGTTAGTGAATGATACTTCTTAATGATTCAAATGTTTTCAGCTCACTGATACTCTTTTATCGGAGTTTTGTATGTTCCATCCGATAAGAATAAACGGTTCGATAGAGAAAAACACCGGAAAAACAATTTTAGCATAAATTTTGTCCTCCAAAAAAAATACTCATGCCCAGATTTTTTTTAAAGATTCCTTAGGTTTTATTCCTTTGATTTACGTTGCATCTTTCGCGAATTGATTTTTTAATACAGCCAGTATATAGGAAGCTTTCTAAAAAAATATTATTTCTTGTTTTTCGTTTAATAATGATGAATCATACTTGGTAAGACACATGTATTCCAGTCCGGAGGTTGTTCTAGTCTGGTTTTTACAACAAATTTCTTCCACTTACGGCTGAGACACTCCTCTGGTTTGATACAAGAGGATAACATATGCCAATAAACCAGTCAAGTTGTATTCCATTTGAATAAATGCCCATTGCCCGTGACGAGTATAAAATAAGACGCAATACAAAAGTTAAGGATTAGGGTCCTTGACATTGGTGGCTCCAGAGACTATGTCAGCTAATTTTTAATATAATATCCTGTTGCATAAAGGACTACTTACAATTTGTCTGCGTGTTCTCTTTTTATTATGCTCCTGATAACTAGCAATAGCTCAACGCCATTTGGCTGTCTTTTGCTGTTTGCTTCGAGTTGTGCTGAGCATTCATGTTTTTGAGCGTCTCATGCAGTACGTCCTTATATCTCTTGCGCTGCCCACCATGCTTTTTTCAGCCTTCCGTCAGCTCCTCAAAGGGGATATGTCTTTGTAGTCTATATTATAGCATGCAATCTACGTCTGAAGACTAATGCAGGCGAGCACATTATACCAGAATCTATAATGGTTTGCTCTACTCAAAACTTCGTTTGAAAATCTATAATACCATAGTATTTTTTTTTTGTTGTGGTAATATTTGCTGTGTTGTATTACACTTTTGTCGATATTATATGCAACGAAAATGTAATAAAATACAGAACATTAGCTGTGGCAAAGTGTATTGCAATCACTTGACAATGTAAAAGATTTTGTCACTTTATAAGACAATGAGTTCGGAACTGGCGTATTGCTTCGTGATACGAAAAAAAATACAATGGTTGAAAATAAAGTGGTTAAAAAATATAATGGTTAAAAAAAGACAATACTCCTTTTTTGGCTTCTCCAAACGTAGCACTAAAAATGTGAAAATATTTAAAAAAGCTGGGAATTTATCGGTATTACATACGAAATATTTCAGCACATTCAGGAACCTAAAATATCGCGAAATATTATGCATCAAAAATGAAAATGGCAAGGAATGGATGTATAAGAGATTGTCATTTTTGGCAGCATCTTTTAAGTAAAAGCTTCCATTTTGAGAGATTGGATAAGGGGAGTTTTATTTAAGAATATTTTATGATAAAATAAAAACAAAACGGAGAAACACCGAGAAAATATTACTAACATAAGTGTATTGAAAAAATAAAAGCTTTAAAGATTGTTTTGTTTATCATCAATATCATCACCTTCACACCATTTCCTATTAAAGAAGGTAGAAAAAACAGATATCAATTTTATTCAAGCATAGTTTCCTATTATAAAGATTTTCTACAGTTCCTTCTTAGAAAATTTGATAAATTTAATTAAGTCGTATTTTTGCAGATCCTTTCTTTTTGTCCACGTTCAAGTTTCGCTTGCATATCATGTTGTGAACAGCATGCTTCGCTTCTCTTGAAATGTTCAAGTTGGAAAACCCATTACTATTATTAGTTTATATTTATTAACTACTGCCTACCTACCATTAACTTCTGCCTGCTAATACTTTTCTTTCGGTATCGTTCTTCTTTATAATTTTTATTTAAATTTCATATTACACCCATTTTTCATCCAGCTCTGAATGTGTTTGATAAAAATATCAATAAATCATATTTATTCTACGGGCTTATCTGCCGAGAACAACAATGGCATTCAAACCTTGTTCAAATTTCTCATCGCATCATAAACGTTTTTATGAGGCGTAACAAAAATATAATTAATAGGACAATTATTTGTAAGTAACATTTGAAATTTATATTTTGAAAATCATATTTTTTAAATGAATGTTTTGGGTTGTTTTTAAGATGGGTGTGATTTGGAAGAGGAGTGTATTAACTACATTTTTAATTGCAGTTTTCGTGACTGGTTTTCACATTTTATCGTAGTTAATATTTCCATTCGCATGCACAAATATTCTTATTTGTAAATTGATGATCTACTTTTCTAACTGCACAGTGATTTTTTATGGTAAAATATATTTAAATATAATTTTTTACAAAAATTTCTCTAAAAAAATATTTCAGTTACACTTTTATTCAAATTTTATCTTTTATTTTACTCATATTTAATTTGTATCATGTTATATTGCACGTGAAAATAATAATTATTTATATTTTTTATGTTGATGATAAATATTTATTTAAACAGGTGTTAAAATTAAAAAATTGTTATATTTATTTATGACTGTCAAAATTGATTGGTGAACGACCAAAAAAAAAGTTGTTCGAGTTTAAAAATGTAATTACAGTTTTGAAATTCTCTCAAAATAATCGTTTTTTTACGTTTAAAAAAATTAATTTTAACTAAGAAATAGGCGTTGAGTTTTTCGATTCCCAAATTTTATTGATTTCTTGATTAAACGGAAACATTCAACCGCGGTAAATGTACTGTAGTGAATGCCAGAGAATGTGAACTTATGACACGAAACCTTACAATCTCAAAGAAACCCGTGGAACTTTTCAATAATAATAAGTTATGTTAGCTTCACGAAACCAAAAATCTGGAGTTGAATAAGTTATTCAAACGTTTTATGTATTAAATACATGTTTTATGGAAATATGGAATTGAAATTGATATATCAACTTTAGAATATTTGAATTCAGCGGGTCGATATATTATTGTTTTTTATTTATATGCCCTAATCCACATCAATAAATCTAATACATACATACAAAACCATGACGTCGCCTCCTTGTCTGGGATGGCAGAAAGGAGAGAACGCTAGACTTTCTTATCATTTTACACATCTTTCGCCTCTTCTATATGCATACACCTTCCTACACAACTCCTACGAATTCTCAGATTTTTTAAATATTTTTTCTTTCAAAATATCATACACTTGATTTAACCATACTTTTCTTGGTCTTCCTCTACTACGTCTTCCACTCACCTTTGCACTCTATGTTGGTTTTGTTAGTCTTTCTTCATTTATTCGTTCCACGTGATGAAACCATCTCAAAGTACTCTTTATTTGTCTCAATACATCAGCCTTAAGTTTATATTCATCCCATATTATTGCTCATCCCTCTTATGCCTTAAGTTTATATTCATCCCATATTATTGCTCATCCCTCTCATGCCTTAAGTTTATATTCATCCCATATTATTGCTCATCCCTCTCATGCCTTAAGTTTATATTCATCCCATATTATTGCTCATCCCTCTCATGCCTAAAGTTTATATTCATCCCATATTATTGCTCATCCCTTTCATGCCTAAGTTTATATTCATCCCATATTATTGCTCATCCCATTTCAAAACTACAATTTTTTTGTGATTGGCGTTTTAAAAGTACTCGTATCTATATTGACTATCAAATAAAAAACAGACATTTTTTTCACTCCATCCTATAGGTCAGATTTCGTTTTCTGTCATAAGTGATGATATTTTAATATATTTAAATGCATTGTAATTTATTTTTATCAAACACTGTTTATTCCACTTTTTTGTGACGGTATAACCCTACCGGTTTCAAGGATTTCACCTCATCTTCAGGGGAGCGCAAACAAGACTTGTTTGCGCTCCCCTGAAGATGAGGTGAAAGCGTTGAAACCGGTAGGGTTATACCGTCACAAAAAAGTGGAATAAACAGTGTTTGATAAAAATAAATTACAATGTCTTTAAACCTCCCCAACGTTAATGCCTTAACTATAAACAACATATTTAAATGCAATTATTTTTCGGTTACATTAATGATTTTTTCTAGTTGGCTTTTTTGCTTTCCACCATCAAGTCTTATTTCAAATTCAGCGAGGTTCAGAAAGACCTGCATATAGAAATTGTAGTCATTAAGATTGTCACGATATCTCATTTGCAGACTAAATACGAAAGTTCTTTGAGTGCTTTATGCTTGCAGGAGTTAAAGTACGGTAAAGTTGGTATTCTTCTGTTTATTAACTATTTGATCTCGCCAATATTTGTAAACCCAACTAGCAGGTTAAAGATCATTTAAGCTAATTCAAAACGGCAACAAGTCCAAAAAAAATTTAAATAGTTGAAAATAACAGTAAATATATTCGAATATACTTGAAGAAACCTATTTGTATGTAATCGTAAGTTTTTATTTTACGCCTGTATTTTCTTTTTTTGTTTATCAGGGAAATTCGTTGTACTCGTATACACAGGTTTGAAAAAGGTCAATTTAAAATTTTCATCTCGGCGTTTGTGTATTGTTTTTTTTTCATTTATTGGCCAATAAAATACGGTAAAAAACTCTTGCGGAATACAAAAACACCACTCTGCTTTTGCAATGTGGACTTGTATTTTAATACAAATATACGCACCAGGTGCGAAAACGTAGCGTTTATTAAGAAATATTACTTCTTTTACACAAATTACTCCACAGCATCCGGAGGAATATTGGTTGTTGGTTAAAAAGCATTTAACGACTTTATTTGGTTTGTTTTCGTTTCATTTCGCCTGGCTTAGTTTTATTAGTATTTAGGGGATGTTGTGTTACTTACATAATGTGTTATTCTCTTAGGGAAAATGAGATATTTGAACAATGTGTTACTTAATGTTGTTTTCCTAGGAACATCAACGGATATCGACATAAAAGAAAAACAAATTAATAATTGTACAAAAAGAAAACCGAAGACTATTTTTACTTAAAACCAGTCAATTCAAAACTCATAGAGATAAAAAAAAAAACAAACAAAATATAAGGATAAAATATACTTTTGAAAATAAATTAAGCAAAAAAATGTCACTCTACAAATCATATGTCAAGGTATTAATTACCTTTTTTTTCATCGTTCCCAAAATCCCGTCCGATCTGTACAAAAGCTAGAATATTTATATTTGTAGATGAAATTAAAAAAATATTTACATGCCCTGTTATGGTAGGCAGAGAGAATAGAGTGCCATATTTTCTTATATCGACGCACACCCATCGCAAATTCATACATACAAACCTCTACGCCGTTTCCCTACTGGGGTAAGCGGAGAGAACAGAACACCAGACTTTCCTATCTCAACACACATATTTCAGTTCTTCCACATTCATATACCTTTTCATATAACTACTACGATATTTCTTATACGTTTCACTCTTTCAGAATTGTATTCGCTTGATCCAACCATAATATTCTTGGACTTTTTCTAACACCCCTTTTACTCCTTGCACTACTATATATATGGTATTTGATATATAAGCCTTTCTTCATTCATTTGTTCTACATGCTCAAATACATATTGTAAGAATTCTTTTCTTCATCTTACTCAACATAGTCTTTAGTTAATTCGTCCTTAATCACTTTATTTCGCATTTTGTCATACAATGTCACCCCAGGTTTTCTTTCAATCTATCATCACGTCCACGTTTCAATCCCATTAATCAAGGTTGGTACTAAAAACGGTAGTGGACTATCATCTTAGCAGATTATCATGCTGAGTATATATGTTTTAGTGCTCCATTCACTTTGCTTCATATCGCTACTGGCCGTTCGATGTAGTAAATAAATAAATATAGGTTTATTGATTGCAACATTTTATTTTCATATATAAACATATTCTGAAATTGCATTTTTCTCGTATATATCAAGATAATAGTGAACAAAATATATTTAAAAGAGAAGCTATCAAAAAGTCTGTGCTTATGTTATAACATCCCCCTAGTTGAGATACACCCCTACCAATAGAGGGTAAGCCCGACCGCGAGGACATGGGTTGTTTTTCAGTCCAAACCCTTGAACATGTAGATAAAAAAAGAGAATATCAATAAATCACAATAAATAAGCAATTAATACAATCAATTCGGTTAGTGAAAAATAGATCCCCGACTTAAAGAAAAAAGCACGCAAAATAAAATAAACCAGGCTTTGTCAAAAAAAACAACGAGAATTTTTATTTAAATTAAAATAACTTTATTTTATTATTTAGTCTTCATGGGATAAAAACCATATCTTTATTATTTTATATTGAATGTAAAACATATTATTTTTTATTATATTTGACTGATGTTACTATTTTCTTTTTTTTTTCTTTTTAGGTAAGAAAAATTCAACACGCCTGTTTTATTTCAACGATTCTTAGAAGTAAAATTGCGGAGGTAAGTTCAGTAACCCATAAATATTTTTTTAATAACATTAAACCATTCAGATCTGTTCTCACTTGGTTTTAACGGAAAATATTTTTCGTTATACCAAGTGCCATATTTAATTATATTTACCTTAAGGAATAAAAATTGATCGAATGAACGAACTTAATTACATGGTTTTTTTATGTGTGATACTTACAGATATCGTATCAGAAGCTTTTTTAAATCATGTTTCTTGTCTTTGTATCACCTTATTTTCTCACATTAAATCTTTTTTCTCAAGGAATAAATATTGAAAAAGTGCAAGCTCTGTAACATGATTTTTTATGTGTGATCTTTTTTATGTGTATCGTACACTTGTTTAAGTATGCGATATTTAAACAAGTGTGCGATACTTAAACAAATCGTTTCAGAAGCTTTTTTCTCATTTTACATGTTTACATATCACCTAAGTTGTACGATTTTCATAGGGCTGTAGATTGAAAACATATAATAAAATTCCAGTTATATAATATTGATACGGGCTTAGTTGTCAATAGAATTCCAGTTATATAATATTGATACGGGCTTAGTTGTCAATAGAATTCCAGTTATATAATATTGATCCGGGCTTAGTTGTCAAGTGTGAACTTCAAATTTAAAATATTTCGTTTAACTGCTATTAATAAGTTCTAAAGTGCTTTTTTATCAGTGATCATTTTTTTTTCTACACGATATATTAAAAAAAATGGAGACATGTTGCGGCATGTTTCAAGCTGATTAATATACCTGACACCTATCTGTCATCTATGGGTTAGTCGCACCTACCTTTCCATTATAAGCGCAATCTTCCGAAGTATCACATGTTGCTGGCCTTGTTTACCTACAGTATTAGCAGGGAGGATGAAATTCTTAAGGAATGTGATGAAATGCAAGTAGCCTGAACGAGTGAACATGCATGTGCTAAATAATTAGTTGTAAAAATTGTTATCTAATTATAAGTTAGTGTGTAGGTATTAACTTTTTCTAAAAAAATAAATATTAAGATAATTTAGAATTAAGTGTAGAAAATTAAAATGAAGTTAGTTCAGAGTTATAATATAAAAATTAGATTAGTTCTTAAAATATAAATTTGGATATACGAGTAGGTTTATACCCTTTGGTAAATGTCAGTATTATATAATAGATAACTTTATTAAATAACAAGTTGCTCAGACTCCTTGCCGACAAATCCGTAGATCGTACTTTTGATTCCTGATTCTAACCAGATTTTTTTAAAATGGGTTTTTGTTTGGTTTCTCTTTATAGTTGGTTGGAAGAGATTGCTACATGGCAATAAATTCATCATGCGGTATTTTCTACAAAGAAAATCGTTATACTATACAACACACCTTTTTTAGAGTTGCTAAAAAAAATATTATTGACTTTATATCTAAACACATTACTAATGATAAGCCAAAAATCATGAAAATTTGTTTAAAAAATTAAATATTTTAAAATTATAGCTATGGAACTAATAACTTTATTAAATGCACAGTTTTGTAATTATAAAGATAAATAATCGACATAACAAATAAAACAAGTTATTGTACATAACTTTTGAGAGATATCGTCAATTTTATAAAAGCAAAAGAAATACTAAGGTAAAATAAAAGAATTTGTTTTGTAGAAAAAAAAATAATTCAAAGTAGATTTGATGGTTTAATTTAGTTTATTTAGTTAACGAAGTTTAATTCTGCTTAGTGTATGTAAAAGTTAATATGTTGAAACTTTATTTAAATGATGAATTAATTATAAACTTTCATGTTACACGTTTAAAACGTTATCTTCTCTTGAGCGGGGACAGAGTAAATTTGATTTATCATCAAAGCCAAAATGCTGGTTTGATAAAACCATTTTACTTTGATATGTTTACCAATTCATACATTAGCTTCTCCGTTGTTCCATTAATCACAACTAAACTAAGATTCTAACATCAAAGGTCCACCCACTTGTAGGGTGGGGCCCTTTCCAAAAATTAATATAATCTGTAGGCAGATATTATATCTTCACAGAGAGAGAGAGAGAGAGGATGTTTGGAATAGAATTTCTAATAAATATACATATAAAGGGTGACTTTTGCTTTTTGCTAAATATTTAAGGAGCTAATCAAGGGAAAATATACATTTTAAAAATATGTTAACAACTAATACACGTAGACGACTAGTACAGTGTTTTATCGTATTAAATATTTCATGAAAAATATGTCAACAACTAATACACGTAGATGACTAGTACAGTGTTTTATCGTTATAAATATTTCATGAAAAATATGTTAACAACTAATACACGTAGACGACTAGTACAGTATTTTATCGTTATAAATATTTCATGAAAAATATGTTAACAACTAATACACGTAGATGACTAGTACAGTGTTTTATCGTTATAAATATTTCATGAAAAATATGTTAACAACTAATACACGTAGACGACTAGTACAGTATTTTATCGTAATAAATATTTCATGAAAAATATGTTAACAACTAACACACGTAGATGACTAGTACAGTGTTTTATCGTTATAAATATTTCATGAAAAATATGTTAACAACTAATACACGTAGACGACTAGTACAGTATTTTATCGTAATAAATATTTCATGAAAAATATGTTAACAACTAACACACGTAGATGACTAGTACAGTGTTTTATCGTCATAAATATTCTTTGAAAAATATGTTTACAACTAATACCATACACGTAAATGACTAGTACAGCGTTCTATCGTAATAAATATTATATGAAAAATATGTTGACAACTAACACACGTAGATGACTAGTACAGTGTTTTATCGTAATAAATTTTTCATGAAAAATATGTTAACAACTAATACCATACACGTAAATGACTAGTACAGTGTTCTATCGTAATAAATATTATATGAAAAATATGTAAACAACTAACACACGTAGATGACTAGTACAGTGTTTTATCGTCATTAATATTCTATGAAAAATATATTAACAACTAATACCATACACGTAAATGACTAGTACAGCGTTCTATCGTAATAAATATTATATGAAAAATATGTTAACAACTAACACACGTAGATGACTAGTACAGTGTTTTATCGTAATAAATATTTCATGAAAAATATGTTAACAACTAATACCATACACGTAAATGACTAGTACAGTATTCTATCGTAATAAATATTATATGAAAAATATGTTAAGACACGACTAACAACTAACACACGTAGATGACTAGTACAGTGTTTTATCGTCATAAATATCCTATGAAAAATATGTTCACAACTAATACCATACACGTAGATGACTAGTACAGTGCTTTATCGTAATTAATATTCTATGAAAAATATGTTTACAACTAAAACCATACACGTAGATGACTAGTACAGTGTATTAACTCAATAAATATTCCACGAAAAATACTGCTATTTACATACATACATACAAACATACCATCACGCCATCTCTCAGACTTTCCTTTTTCGAAACACGTCCTTAGCCTCCTCCATATTCATACACCTTCTCATAAAATATCTACGATTTCTCTGAATTTCTATGTTTCCTTGTTTCAAAATATCATTCACTTGATCATATCGTACTTTTCTTGGGTTTTCACTAACATTTGCTTTATATATTTTTTTGGTGCGTCTTTCATTTTTCATTCATTCTACGTGCCCACACCGTCTCAGCGTGCTCTAATTCTTCTTATTCAACACGTCAACATTAAGTTCGCATTCATATCTAATCCCTTCATTTCATATTCTGTCAAAAATCGTCACCGCGTGTATTCTTTCCAATGTACGCATTTCCACATTTATTCGGGTCTTATCAGTTATTTTACACGTCAACGTTTCACTCCCATACATCAAAGTTGGTACCAAAATACTTTTACGAACTGTCATCTTAGCAAATTTTGATTTCGTCCAGTTCAAAAATATATGTTTTAGTAACCCATGGACTTTGTTTCCTATCGCTGCCCGCCGTCCGATATCGCTCGTAACCATTCCATCATCTAAAAAAAACTACCTTAATATCGGAATTTCAACTTGCTCCAATCTTTCATAACTCATCCATATCAGGAATTAAAATCAGGCAATTGCCACAAGTAAATAAATTCAGCTGAGATGATGTCTGAAAATAAATTAAAAACATGAATGCCGGTAGAGAATGACAATTATTTTGTTTGAGTTTGAACTACAGAGTAAATGGAATATAAAAACATATTAAATTTCGTTTTCTTCAATTATACTAGGTTAGTCAAAAAGTTTTGAAAGCGGAAATGAAATTACATGTTTTTTGGGGGGAAATCACTTTTATTGCTCAGTATAGTCTCCCATAAGATCAATACACTTGGTCCAACGATCTTCCAACTTTGTTGTCCCATCACGGAAGTGACTTTCTGGAAGGCCTGCAAAATACTCCTCTACGACGGCTATAACCTCTTCGTTTGATGAAAAATGCTTTCCACGAAGGAATTTTTTGAGGTGTGAGAACAGTCAGAAGTCAGAGGAAGCTAAATCTGGCGAATAGGGTGGATGCTGCAACAACTCGTACCCCAATTCACTGATTTTCGCGATGGTTATTTGAGCGGTATGAGCAGGTGCATTGTCTTGATGAAAAATGATTTTTTTCTTCTGCAAACCGGGTCTTTTTTCACAATTTTTTTCATCCAACTGGTCCAAAAGGTCACAATAATAATCAGAGTTGATTGTCTTACCAGTTTTGAGATAATCTATCAATAAATTCCTTTTGCATCCCAAAAAACTGACTCTAACACCTTCTTGGCCGATTTCTGGACACGAACTCGCTTCGGAGCCAAAGTGCCTGGTTCACACCACTCCTTAGCCTCTTGTTTTGATTCAGGATCATGGTGGTAGACCCAAGTCTCATCCATAGTGATGAATCGACGCAGAAATCCTTTTTATCCTTTCGAAATTGCTCCAAATGTTGCTCAGAAAGTCGCATTCGAACGTGTTTTTGTTGCATTGTTAGTAAATGCGGCACCCATTGTGCACACAGTTTTTTGAAACCCAAAACTTCAGCCAAAATATGCCATGTTGTTCCATGTGAGATGCCTATGGTGTCAGCTATCACATCCACAGTCGATCGATGATCTTCCAAAACCATATTCTGTATTTTCGCTATGATTTCTGGTGTTGATGCACTTTTTGGACGTCCTGAGCGTGGATCGTCTTCAACGCTTGTACGGCCACGCCTAAACTCCAAAACCCATCGGTGAATGGTTGGAAATGAAGGAGAAGACTCCTTTAATACTTTCACCATCTTTGCATGGATCTCAGTAGCCGATAAATCTTCCAAAACAAAGAATTTAATCACTGCACGATATTCGGATTTTTTCATTGTTAAAAAATATACTGACACATCAACTTCAAATGGCTTGTAAACAAAGAATGATTTGACAGATCGAAATGAAATTTTGAGTACGTTCTTATGAAAGATGAAATATTAAAATGGCGTAGAAATTTTGGTTTTCTACTGCTCTATAGATGTCGCTTTCAAAACTTTTTGACTAACCTATTATGTAGCATATTACTATGTGCATTTTTACAGACATATATACTTAGTACTTCACAGGTGAGTTAATTAAATGTATTGTAATTACATATCACTCACACTGAGAAATATAATTTATGTTGTTTATTTAAACTTAATGCACAAAGTCAATAGGAAATAAAAATAAACAAGGTGTTTGATTATTTCATTCTAATAATTATTTTCTTCACCTAATTAATTGGTACCTTAAATTCTGCTTCTGATGATGAAAGAAATGTCTAGGTTATAAAGGCATTATCATAATGTAAGCGGAAAGACTCAACGGGGCTGGTTTGGAAAACTGATATTGTTGACGGTCAATGTGAAAAGGGTTGTGTTTGAGCCCCATATTCTTTAATTTATCATGGACATCATGATTTATTAGCATTATTGAGCTAGATTGAATATAAAAAAGCTTCAAATATATATAAGAACTAAGCTTTTCAAATCAATTCTCTATGTCGCAACCTGCGTTTGAGAATTTTAGAGGGTAAAGTTATTTTAATCCATCAGTGTCCTCATATGAACTTTTTTCATGTATTTAATTTCTTCAAGGAAAAATACATAAACTTTGTGGTATTTTGAATATTGCTCATATTATTTCTTCAATGCACATATTGTAACATACGTCAATGTTAGACTCACTTCGTCTTTGGCATACTTTAACCCTCCGATCGGTGACAGTCCCGGCGGCGTTAAAAAAGTGACAAGGTCTCTAGGGACCGTCAAAAAATTGTATGGTATTATCATCATGCAGGTCTTGATGGTTTTGTATGTTAGCTTATGGTTGTATAAGGTGCCTAAATGTATATAGAAGGATAAAATATAAGTATAAAGGCAAAAAAATAAGTTTTTTCTTGGTAATTTAGGTTTTATTTGACAGGTAAAAAATAAAAGTTGTAATAAATGTATTATTGTGCTGTTTATTCATGGTCAGCTAACGCAAGAATGCAGGTATCGCACCGATACAATAATGATGAATGCTCAGCACAAACCGTTTTATTGCAGGTATAACAATATGATCTGGTTTTGCGCTGGCGTCCGTTCTGCGCACGATATAACTATGGATAGCTAACGCGAAAATGCAGGTATCGCACCGATACAATAATGATGAATGCTCAGCACAAACCGTTTTATTGCAGGTATAACAATATGATCTGGTTTTGCGCTGGCGTCCGTTCTGCGCACGATATAACTATGGATAGCTAACGCAAGAATGCAGGTATCGCACCGATACAATAATGCTGAATGCTCAGCACAAACCGCTTTATTGCAGGTATAGCAATATGATCTGGTTTTGCGCACGATATAAGTTGCAAATGAAGGTGCAGCTCCTGATGTTAGTCTTGCTACTACCGGAAAATATAAAAAAATGTTATTTCTATGTTTGTGCGTTTCAATATTCAATTTCAACGTTACCTTTACATCAAATGCTTCCATAGCGATTTGGATTTTGGGATAGCACATTATGCGTGTATTTGTGACTCGTTCTTCGATATTTGGAATTGCTAATTTTTTCGTCAACAATTGCAAAAACGAACGTCACTTGTCTGTTTTTTGAACAAGCTTCATCTCATCTTAAATTACGAATGCGGCCAATGCAGCAATATCTATCATGTTGTAGAACATTGCAAGCGGCCAACGATTTGTTGAACGTTTGCATGAATAAGTGCCAAGCATCTGATCCATTGTGTCCACCCCAGATTTATGGGCATTGTAGTCCAAAATGACCATTGGCTTTCACTTATCGGTTTCACTATCTACCTAACAACTATAATGCATTATATACAACAGCAGGACCGATTTATTATTCTTCGGCACGGCAAAAACAATTAATTTACGATTTCTTTCAATAATTGTACAAGTTAGGTATAAGGTCCCTAAAGATCTTGTACCTGATCCCCGTACTAAATGTTTTCAAACCCTAATAAAACACGAACGAGTGATCTTACCGCTTTGAAACCGATTTTAATCGCTTCAGCATGTATTTTTTTGGAATACATGCAGCATCACGTTTTTAAAACATACAAAGAGAAAGTTGTGAGCAAATAAAAATCGAAAACGTCCCCAGGGACCTTGTCACTAATCGGAGGGTTAAGAAGCAACTGGAAAAACTCTTTATTTCAAATCACTAATATAACTTTTTTCATTCCTGATTTTTCTTTCCTCTCCACCTTCCTTTATTATTCCTTTGATTGATGATATCTCACTTTGACTATGTACACTGTTCACAAGTTTTTAAAGATGAATAATTGTTTGAATATTTTATGCGGCCATGTAACTTTCTTTCTTTAATATTATCTGACTGGCTTAGAGATTGATATCTTGCAATAAGCCCGCCAGATTGTTTTTACAACGAAGTGTTGAAAAAATATATTGTTTTGAAATTATTGTCACACATTCCTATTTTTGTAAGTTTACTGTCGTGTCATTATACTTTGTTTCGATATACAAATTACCAAAATCTTTATTGTACTTATTATTTAACAATTGACCCCGGTAGCTTAGGTGATAAAACGCTGGTTCACCATCCTGGGGGTTTCAGTTTGGTTAAATATTTTTTCTAGTAACAATACTCGCAAGCAGTAGACGTGTGCAAGTATTCTTGTTTGTCTAAGTGTAGTAATATTGAAAAAAATGTGTGGAGAATTTCAAGTTACTAGCCAACTTCTATGGTCCTTAACCCTAAAGCTTGATTCCTCTAGCTGAAGACAAATATTGTCTCCCGTTGAGGATGTAGCGACCGTGCGTGCGGTCACTGAACCCATTGAGGCGACCCTTGCCCGCGCAGTCATTGAACTCGCAAGTGGCGAGTGCGAGGCGGCGCCGAGCGAAGGTCGCCCGCGCGGTTATTGAACTCACTAGTAGCGAAGAGCGAGACACCGATATATCTCTTGCCTATCCTGCAGATCGTAGTATGAAATGTATATAGAACGTGCAACAATAAATATGTATCCAGCGGAAACGAGACAGTGACATGTTCTGCGCCGTTCTATACATTATAAATACAGACGCTTACAATAAACTTTCTCTTTACTTATTCCGATCTCGACGACTTTTATTCAAACAACCAACATCCTTCTATGCGAAACACAAGTCCCTAAAAGGAGTACAATATGAACGCAATTTAGTGATTAATTTGATGGAAATTAAATGAACTAGCAGTGGGAGAATAGGGTTGGCTAATTACTAAGGTATATGTGAAATACGTACATTCCCTTTTCCACCCTTGCTCGAAAATAATTTTTATTATGATCTCCGTCATTTCAAAACATCTTGATGTTTAATAAAAGTCTAAATGTTTATTTATGTCTTTAATATATTGTACTTCGTATGTTGAATATATTCTATTTTTCAATTTTTAGAATTTAAAAGTCATCCTGTTTTACGATACAAAAAGAGAAGGAATTACATGGAATTTGGATTGAATCGATTTCTCCTTCCAAAAGATTACGCAATCATCTTTTTGCTCTTTGAATGAGAAAGTAATTTTAATATAATCTCATATTTTGTGTTATTTGAAGATTCTTCTTCTTCTTCTAAGTGCCCTTTCGGGTCCCACCAACGTTGGCGATCACTTCGGCGAATCCGTCTCGGTCCTGAGCCGCCCGGAACATTTCCTCTGCACTCCGGATGCCGGTCCACTCCCTCACATTTCGCAGCCAGGACATCTGTCTTCTTCCGGGCCCCCGGTGTCCCTCGATTTTCCCCTTCAATATAAGCTGGAGCAAGTGGTACTTATCTCCACGCAGCACGTGACCCAGATATGAAATCTTTCTAACTTTTATAGTGGACAACAACTCCCTGTCAGCTCTAGCTCGCCTCAGGACTTCGGTATTTGTCACCATGTCTTTGATTGACCACACAAAATGAACGAACAGCGTGGGTTGAATAAAAAAATTGAATAAATAAAGATGTACGGTAAAAGATTACTTATATCTGTAAAAAATCAATACTTATTTCCATATTTTTTCCATAAATACTCAAATTTTCGTTTGTTTTAATGATACATTTGTTTTCAAGTATCCGAATCTATTTCAGAAAGCGAAATAATACTCAGTAAGACTCTTTTTCGAAACTTTCGTTGCATAAAAAAATATTTTTCAAAAGAAAAAAAAAATTTTAAAATCAAATTTCACATCCTTCATTGTTTTTCCGGATGATAATGCTATTGAAACTATTGCTATATAAAGCAAAATTAAATCTTTTAAAATGCTTGCTTATAAAATTACTGTTGTACGATGAAATATTAGAAAGTGTTTATTGTTTTGCTGTGAATAATACTTTTATAAGTTATGCGCAAAACCACTGCTGTCCGGAGAAATAATTAAAAGTATTCATTGTTTTGCTGTGAATAATGCATTAAATAACAACAGCTATTTTTTTTTAAATCCTGTAAAAAACAATAATAAAAATTAAATAATTTTCATGTCTCACAGTTTACAGAAAACATCCTACCTTTCCAATAGAAGTTTCACAGTCACCACTCATCATCCACCAGGCCCATCCCTATGGGTGTCCCCCAAGGCAATATACTTGGACCATGTCTATTTAACATTTACACACACGACATTCCTACTCCCCCAAACTGTAAACTCGCACTCTTTGCTGACAATGCGGCATGCTACGCATCGTCACTCAAGGTGGATCGAGCTGGTCGACGTCTTCAGATTGCTCTTGAGATCCTTGAGAAATACTACCAGGACTGGAGGCTCAAAATCAATGACGCCAAAACTGAGGCCATCATGTTCTTCCGAAAAATTAAGGAAAGAGTGCCGTCGATGTCCTTATTCATCGGTGGTTGCCTGGTTGAGTGGCAGGACGTGGTTAAATACCTCGGCCTGCACCTTGACCGGCGACTGACGTGGAAAACCCATTTGAATACCATCAGACAGAAGAGTCACAAGGGCATAGGGGCTATCAGTTCGATATTTCATCGACGCAGCTTCCTTTCACCCAAAAATAAGCTCCTCCTCTATAAAACCCTTATTCGTCCTATCTTGACCTATGCTGCACCCGTTTGGGGTAGTGTGAGCAACACGGATCACCTGAAATTCCAGAGAGTGCAGAACAAGGCATTCAAGATATCTTTTAACACCCATCCCAGAACAAATCTTACCCGACTTCACGCTGAACAGCGAGAAGAAACCCTACAACACCACATCCTTGCTTGGACCGTGAAGTTCTATAAAAGCCAACAAAATCACAGAAATCCCTTAGTCACTGTCCTGGGGGCTTACGAGAATAAATCCGACCTACCCTTCCGTTATAAGCACAAGCTCCCGAAGCATTATCTGTTGCCTGACTAGTCCACCTTCAGTTTTAGCTGGGACGACCAAGGTCTGAGTGAATGTGATGGAATACAAGTAGCTTGAACGAGTGGACTTGTTTTTGCTGAATAATTCGTGTAAGAATTGTTATCTAGTTATAAGTAGTATGTAGGTGTTAATTATTTCTAAGATCTCATATATTAAGATTGAATAAATAAAATAAAATGATATGTAGGAAAATAAGATTAAACAAGTTCATAAATTAAAACATATAATTAAGATTAGTTAAGTAATAAATTTGTATATAGGTTTTAGCCTTGACAAATGTTTGTATAATAATTGACTTGTTTAATAAAATTAAAAAAAAAGTTTACAGAAAACTAAAAAAATAACATTCGATATGAAAACTTCTTAAAGTTTTTTTTTTGAATTTCAGATATTTTTCATATAACTTTTGATGGAACCTTTTCCTAGAATTTCAATTTACAAAATTAAATTTGATTCGTAAATTTACATTTGAAGTACGTGACTTTATGGCATGTTTTCTTTTTCCAAACATAATTACTAGCTAGACTCAAAAGTAAATAAATGAAATAAAATTTAATCCTACTTCAAAAACATTATTATTTCTTGCTTTTCTGAAAAATTATAGATTCGTTTTTTCAGCAATTTGATTGGAGATTTTATTTCAGTGGTATTTCATTCCTTCTTAGTTTCTTTCATTGAAATTTGTTGATTATTTAAGAAACAAGCTAAATTGAACTAAGTCAATATAAATTGTGGAACTTCGATATTTGCCGTTTGACAATATTGGATTGACTGGAGTCACTAAATACGTCATTTGAAATTAATTTATTGGTTGATAGGTTTTTTCATATGACTATTGTACTACAAAATATGATAAATGTACCATAATTATGGAAAAAACCTTCAATTTTTTTTGTTTTTGAAAGACATACATCAAAATTTTGAAAAAAACACTTCTTCACTATTAGTTATTTGTTCATCCTTAAGATGGTCTTCCATGAAAAATATTGCTAGGAGGTCTTCCACGCAGTACACTTCCGTGTAACACAGAAGGTTTTTGAAAAGTCTATCCTCTCAAAATCCTTAAGGACTAATTTCAGCATTTGATAGCATTCAAATTCACCAAATTAGTAAGATGTCACTGCACGATTCTCTCTGATATCTATTTTATTAAAAGGCGTTCATCTTGTTTTAATATCAGGCTTTATAACATATAACTGGTTAGTTGTGAGAGATTGTAACATGGTAAAAAAAAAACCACCAGACTGTATTGTACGAGTATATAATAAAAGCGTCCAGGTTGTTCTGTACACGGCAACAGTTTAAGACAATAGAATGCAAAGCGTAAATTTATTCTTGAAAGATTTGTATGCAAACATTTTTTTCATTCAGGATCTTGAAATATTTGAGGTGCACTTTGAGAACTTCACCAGAATTTCTTGTAAAGGTAGGGGTACATCAAGGGCTGGTACTCGGTCCACTACTGTTCATCTTAGTCATGGACTATTTAACTAACCATGAAATGAACAGTCTTCTAAAGATCCTTCTATTTGCAGATGATATCGTATTAATAAGTGAAAAACGTGCAAAAAAGTCTGGAAAGGTGGAGAAGAATCTTGGAGGATAATGGATTGAGACTGAGCAGAAAGAAGACAGAGTGTCTGTATCTAATATTCGAGAACACAAATGCTGTCACTCCCGTAATATAAATGGATGGAGAAACATTACCAAATTGTGACTCGTTTAAGTATCTTGGGTCACTCATCCATAGCGATGGAGGATGTGAGGCAGATGTAACAAATATAATTAGTTTGGGATGGATAAAGTTTAGATCAATGACGGGAGTTCTATGTGATCCAAAAATGCTAGATAAGTTAAAAGGAAAAGTATACCAAACGATTGTCAGACCCGCACTCCTCTATGGCTCCGAATGCTGGACGATGTATAACTCTTACTTTAGGCAACTAGAAACTGCTGAAATGCGCATGCTAAGATGGTCAGCTGGTGTGTCCCTAAGATACAAAATAAAAAACTCACGCATTCGTAGAAGCCTAGGTGTTACAGACATCAACAGTAAGATGGAGGAGAGGCGGTTGAGATAGTATGGGCACGTTGGACGCAGAGCACCCGATCACATTGTGAACCAGGAAATCTCCATGGATCTTCCTCGAATAACAATCAAAGGAATACCAAAGAATTCATGGGGGGGTGCAAAAAGATAACCTGATGCAGAGGCATGGCCTGGGGGACGTAGTGCGGGACAGAAGAGCATACAACCTGAGGACGAGGAGAGCTGACCCCAACAGTCTTCGCAGACAGTGAGTTGGGATGGAGCCAGGGAGAAGAAGGATCTTGAAATATTTAAAACGATCCACTGTGTTTCACCCAGAACATGCTAGGTGGACAAAAGTCATATCTAGATTTTCAGGAATTGAAAGATAGTTAATGTATAGAACCTTTTCGAGGCAAGGATTCTAAGAATTTTTGGTGTCTAACATTCCACAATAATGAGTCATTATAACCCAAAGTACGAAGACCGTGAATTTAAGTGATGGATTTCGTTGCTGAGGGTAAGTTTTGTTTTTTTTTTCATTTGCATTAATCTTATGTATGTTATATTATGTAAAAGTACATTTGAAAAAAAATGTAAATTTACACTGTTTTCCCCTTATGTTTATGTATGTTTTAGAAATGTGATGCTGCATGTATTCCAAAATAAAAATGTTGAAGCTATTAAAACCAGTTTCAAAGCGGTACAATTACTCGTTCATGTTTTATTACAGTTTGAAAACATTTAGTACGGGAATCAGATACAAGATCCTTAGGGACCTTATACCTGACTTGTACCATTATTGAAAGAAATCGTAAATGAATTGTGTTTGTCGAACCGAAGAAGAATAAATCGATCCTGCTGTTGTATACAATGCATTATAGGTGTTCGGTAGATAGTAAAACCGATAAGCGAAAGCCAATGGTCATTCTGGACTATAATGCCCATAAATCTGGGGTGGACACAATGGATCAGATGATTGGCACTTATTGATGCAAACGTTCAACAAATCGTTGGCCGCTTGCAATGTTCTACAACATGATAGATATTGCTGCATTGGCCGTATTCGTAATTTACGATGAGATGAAGCTTGTTCAAAAAACAGACAAGTGACGTTCGTTTTTGCAATTGTTGACGAAAAAATTAGCAATTCCAAATATCGAAGAACGAGTCACAAATACACGCATAATGTGCTATCCCAAAATCCAAATCGCTATGGAAGCATTTGATGCAAAGGTAAATTGGGAATTAAATATTGAAACGCACAAAAATAGAAATAACATCTTTTATTTTTTTTATATTTTCCGGTAGTAGCAAGACCAACACCAGGAGCTGCACCTTCATTTGGACCCGTACGAATTGGCCATCATGCCAGTTATATCGTGCGCAGAACGGACGCCAGTGCAAAACCAGATCATATTTCTATACCTACAATAAAACGGTTTGTGCTGAGCATTCAGCATTATTGTATCGGTGCGATACTTGCATTCTAGCGTTAGCTGATCATGAATAAGCAGCGTAATAATACATTTATTGCAACTTTTTTTATTTTTTACCTGTCAAACAAAACCTGAATTACCAAAAAAACACTTATTTTTTTGCCTTTATACTTATATTTTATCCTTCTATATACATTTAGGCACTTTATACAACCATAAACTAGCATACAAAATCATAAAGACACACCTGCATGATGATAATACCATACAATTTTTTGACGGTTCGTAGGGACCTTGTCACTTTTTTAACGCCGCCGGGACTGTCCCCGATCGGAGGGTTAACAACTTTAAACGTCCGGAACTTACATGTACCCGGATGTACGTGGGCTAGATTTTAGATATGTCTTAGCCACAACATTGACAATTAAAGTAACATAGGTTTTAAGCTGCATGCGCGAGCCAACTATTTAAAAAAAATCAGAAAACATTTACTCACTCTCTAAAATGTTTTTTTTTTGAAGAATGGATTAAACATTCCAAAAATGATCGTAAAATTCATCTATTTGACTTTATATCGAATATATTTTGCCTCAATGATGCTACTGACGAATCAATTAGAGGAATAAAGTTAAAAATAGCCAATTTTTCCTCAAAAATTACGAATAGATGGACGGCTGCCGGCAAAACGTTAGAGCACTTTATGGACAAAAATAAGAGCTGGTTGGATGCTGGAGACATGCAATTTTGCATGTTAACTCACACTCCACAACCCCATACGTCATCAGACGTAGCTACTCTTCCAGGAAGACCCCAGAAAGACTTCGAAGATTCGTCTTTTAAGACGAAGAAACGTCGAGTGGAAGTCGGCAAATTAGTGACGGCTGCGGAAGTAGCTGTACGTTCAACAGGTCAACAAAATTTTGCGAAAGCGATAAAATACATTAGTCAGAGTCCGGAAAATCTAAATGTGATGAAAAAAAACAGTTCCGTGGAATGTAAAATACAGTTGACTAGTGATGAAGCACTAGCTTATAATATAGAATCCAAGTCTACAACCCACACATACAAACAGACTAGGAAGTAATGTTTGAAGACTGGACATCACGTTTTTCCATCGATAAATAAATTATTTAAATCAAAAAAGGTCTGAAATAAACCTGCAAGCAGTACTGCACAAAACCGCCAAGCGTTTAGTTCAAGCACAGTGTGTTCCCCAATTCCTCATTCACACTTGTGAGTAAATGGGGGTGTGACGGAAGTTCTGGGCGTAGCACCTATAAACAGAAGTTTGAGAACGCCGAGGATATAGACGAGTTTCTTTTTGTATTTTCTTTTGTTCCCATCAGGTTATTAAATGACAACCACGTCATTTGGTAAAACCCTAGGCCATCATCATCACCAGAATTTACGACAACTGAGACTAATAAAGTTTTAGAAGAAATAAACCATTTACTTCCAACACTTTGTAGCCTTGGTGATTCTTAAATCTCTGTTAAGCATACACTTCTGCTGACAATGATTGATGGGAAAGTGTGTAATGCCTTGACCGATAATTGTTAATCACAGAAGTGTTTTATTTGTGGTGCTACCCCTAAAATGATGAATGATGAATCCAGGCAGTTTGACAGCAATAAGGAACATTTTGGCTTTGTTTTATCTACGCTTCATGCGTGGATTCGTTGTTTTGAATGTATGATACATATTGGCTATCGTCTGAATGTAAAAAAATGGCAGGTTAGGGGCGATGATGACAGAATTAATGTAAAACAGCGAATCGATGAAATCAGCATGAAATGGGCCACATTGTAGACAAGTCTAAGCCAGGGTTTGGGTCAACAAATTATGGAAACACTGCCTGTCGTTTTTTTAGTAACCCTGAAACAAGTGCTCAGATTACAGGATTAGATGTAACACTCATCAAAAACTTTGACGTTCTTTTGAGAACATTATCTTCTGGTTTTGAAATAAATTTAGTTGAATTCAATAATCTCTATCTTGAAACCAGAAAACTTTACATTAGACTCTATTCGTAGTATTTTATGCCTACTACTGTGCATAAAATACTAGTTCACAGTACAGAGGTGATAAAAACAGCCCTTGTCCCAATCGGACAACTTTCAGAAGAAGCCCAGGAAGCTCGCAACAAAGACTGTCGCAGGTTCCGAGAACACAACACTAGAAAATGCTCACGTGTTGCCACAAATAGGGATTTATTGTCGATGTTACTTGTAACGTCTGATCCTTTAATCAACAGCTTTAGAGAGGTTCTTAAAAAAAAGAAAGATAAATTACCTGCAGAGGTTTTAAAATGAATTGTAGCCCTACTTTACCGCAAATCGATAGAAGCAATCTTCCACTTAATGAAGTTTGTTTATTGGAAGATTCTTCTGACGTTGATGACTCTACTAATGATGACTAATTAAATTTTTTACTTTTTAATGTACCTTACTTAGAAATTTAGTAATTAAGTTAGTTATTACTGTTTACTTTGTAATTTTTATTGTAT